>ML808289.1:108029-122345 GCA_009831015.1 Picea engelmannii
CCATATTATACAAAAATACAATGTAATCGATTTAAATAACATAGTGTCAAATATTATACAAAAATATATAATATAATACCATGTTTGTTTATAAAACACTTAATAGCAAAATGCATAACACCAAACCATATTATGCAAAAAAATACAATGTAATGATTTAAATAACATGGTTTCAAATCATTATACACAAATTTCAATGTTTGTTTATAAGGAAAAATACCATAAAACACAACACATTTTAAAAAATAATTGCTTAACTCATAAATTCTCTAACTTGCTTAATTTACCCATATTCAAATTTGGAAACAAAAAAATAATACAAAATCAACATTATTTTACACAAATATACCACTTTAATAATATTTTTTTCTATATGAAAAAAAATACCGTTTTTTATCGACAATAAAACTTTAAAAAATCCACGAGTCATGATATTGATCTTGTAATTATATAAATTTGAAAGGACGTTGGCACATCAATTTCCAAACTAACATTTTATGGTTTATTTTACATTTTTTTTGATATTATAATCATTCTAATGTATATAAAATTATTTATAACGTTTATTATATTTTGTTCAATATTGATGTAAAAATATGTCATTTACTTTTCTTTGTTCAACGATTTGATTGATAAAGTTTATGGAGGTACACATACCTTACTCTACTTTCTTTTGGATTTGAACTTGTGATCTTTTAAGAGGAAACACATGTTCTTAACCATTAGACCCACTCAAACTATATATATATATATATATATATAAAATACAAATTTTCAACAAAAAAAAAAATACAATTTCTCTCTTTAAATTGAAAAAAATCATAATACAATTTTCTAGCTAACTTCTCAATGTTGGACATAAAATTTTGTAGAAATATACCATAACATTTCAAGATTTTGTACAAATGCATGGTAGACAAAAATATAAGATTCTGTATAGAATGCATGGAAGACAAAAATATGGAAAGCGACTCATTTTCAATCACCACCATCCAAGAAGGGAATTTACTTTATGCCCATTATTTTGTATTGATTTTATGTAATGTTTTATTTTTTATTTTTAATAAAAAAATTAAAATTATTTTGGATATTTTAGAAAAAAATCAAAATATATATCAAATTATGTTTTTACATTACTTTTGAATAAAAAATTATATTTGATGAAAAATCAAAATACACATCAAACAAATTATGTTATGACATTTGAGTATAAAGATACTTTGTTTCTTGTCATTTAAGAATTGGACTCTATGTATATCAAAAAGACTATAAATTGGCTTCACATTGGATCTAAAAAGTACCATACAAAAATAGTGTAAAAAGTTTAAATTTAGACTATGTCCACCAACATATTATAATCATCTATAAACAATATTCCAATTGTAACTACCATCTTTCATGTTTCTTGTGAAACTCTACAACAATGTAAAATTTCTTTGCTACATGTGGTTGTTTTTTAATAGAATGTTAATACCTCTTTAGGTAGAGGTCCTCCCTCGTTTGTTTCTACCAACACTAGCTTGGCTTATTGAAGTTTCAATGCTTCTTTACATAATCTATATGTTGTCTTATTTAGCTCTCTATATACATGTTTATTACAGCCTGAGTGGGCCTAATGGTTAAGAACATGTGTTTCCTCTTAAGAGGTCACAGGTTCAAATCCAGAGGGGGGTAGGGTATGTATACCTCCGTAGACTTTACCAGTCAAATCGCTGGGCGGAGGGGGGTCCCTTGTCCCACAAACAAGGGGTCCTCATACACCAATTTGGTGTGCTGGCTTCGCCGTGACCTTAAAAATAGATTATTATTATTATTATTAAATGATACAACTTTAAACTTGTTTTTTTCTTCTTTAAAATTTTCCATTATTAGATTGAGGATTAATCTAAGTTCCAAGTTATGGACTTTATTTTCTCAATCAATTACTAGTTTCAAATCACCTCATATCTGGAGTCTTGTAATTCCTCTCTCGATTGCAATTTTTAAGAGTAACCACATAACACATATCTCTTCTCTATTAGTTGTACTTTGTCCCGAAGTTTCTTTAAAAATACTATTATGATTTGTTGAAATATATAGAATACCTCATGTACCACATATGCTTGGGATGCCTTGACTTTCTTCATCAAAATATCCCAAAGAACTTGAGAGGTCAATGAAAGGATATTCTATAATTCTTGCAGGTTTAAATTTCATTGGATTCCAAAATTCCTTCATATGCATATTTAACCTAATGACTTACCTATATTGGAATTAACTCTTTCCCCTGAAATATCATTTCATTCCTAGCCAAAAAGAGGGCCCAAGCAATTGTACAATGAAGAGCTTTATGATCTGTTACTATTTAATCCAAACACCAACTTTTAAAACATTCAAAGATGGATGGTCCTCCCCGTTCCCCATTACCGTTTGTTACTTTTAATGCCCCACTCATACTTCTTTGGAAAATTGATAATGTATTAACACATGATTTATAAAGTCGTCATTGTTTTTGTAGAGAACACACCTTCTCAGGCCTTCCAATGACCTTTATAGTCATCCCTACATGCAAGCACTTTATTGGATAACACTAGCCATAAAAATATTATAGTTTTCAAAATGAAACTCGACGTACAAATTAACTTCCACCACCATTTCTTATCTCTTTCATCATTTTCTTCTATCCTTACCCCATATCCATTTTTTTTTTGAATTTTTAAAAATCATTTCTTTCCTTAATCTTACAATTTTATGACCAAAACAAACAAAAAAATGGTGTTGCAGGTAGCACCATGTTTTGATTCGAGGGTTGATTTTGAGGTTTTGGTTCACAGTGACATCATTGCCAAGGCCATTGTATCAAATAGGTTGTAATTTTAACCTTGAAATAAAAAGGGAGTGCTACTAGCAACACCACTTTTTGATCCATGGATTGATTTAAAGTTTTTTGTTTGCAATGGTACCGGTTGTCAAGACCACGGTTTTATACAAGTTTTAATTTTAACCCCGAAAAAAATGGGTGCTACTAACTTAGCACCCTTTCCATTTTGAGGTTCAATTTTAAGGTTTTTGTTTGCAACATTATAGGTCATAGTTGCAAAATTTTGTAATTTTAACCTAAAAAAAAAATGGAAGCTACTAGTAGCACCACTTTTTGAAATGAGGGTAAAAACAACTATTGAATGCAATCTCTTAAAAAACAAATACTCTAAAGAGTTCTCTTCAAGTTGGTAACTATGTTTTGAGTACTTTCTAGTATTCTTGCTCATGTTCGTTGAATTAAAGTTGTAAGTGACATCAATATATATAATTATTTATTATTCAAATGGAAAAAAAAAATGTTTCCCTTCTTGTGTCAGAGTTATATCCAAGTTTAGTTAGCATAGTATCGAGGGGCACTACATGGTTACATTAGGTTTTCTAAGGACAAGTAACTTCATCTTTTAATAGCTCTCCTTAAACATTGATCAAGTTTGAGTTTTCCATATTCCTCAAGGATTGACACTTGATCACCAAACCTATGTTGAGACTTGATCCACCCTTGTCTTAATGTGTTTTCATCATCTCCAATTTGTCACAATGCTCCAACTTTCCATCTATCATATGTACTAAACTACAATCCAATTTCTCATAATTTCCAACACGTTTATTTGGTTTAGAGTCTAGTGCCCCATCTTTGCATGGATAGAGGGTAAATTCCCTTTAGTACCTTTGATTATTCCCCAAATTGTCAGGAATGGATCTCATATCGAGACTCGATTGCTACACCTAGTTACCTAGTTTAACACATCTTAGTCCTTGTAAGAAAACCTTGAACCAAATTCATTCAAATCTTGTGCTTAACATTTGTCAGGTTTGTATTAGGTTAACATTCAAGGTGCTATTGGATCAATAATCCCAATTAAATTAGTGTCTCAAAGCATAATGGTGTCCACCTACACCAATGGTAAAGTGGTTGTAAGCCATTTTTTTTTGTTAAAAAGGAATTCATTATAACAACTATTAATGAGATCAATTACTTTGAAGAGTTCACCTTTAAGACATAGAAAAGGATTTTTAGAACCAAAATCATTGTTTCTATCCATAGTTTTTATGTAGCAACATCTTAACAGATCTTTCTTCTCCATAACAATGCTTTTGTGATATCCCCAAGAGTTAGCTCAATCGCTTGAACCATCCACACATGGCATGTTGTCGAGGAGGACAATGTAGGTCATAGGTTCAAATCTATTAAATTCCCTATGAGTTAGCAACCGCTATTGTGGTTGGTGGTTGAGTCGTTTTCCATCTAGATATTCGAGGGAAGAGAGTGGGAATCGCCATAGACATAAGTCAAAAGACCTTTTGGCTCATACAACTCTCTGATAGAGGCAAAGGTGCTCCTTGAATTCTTGTTGGCCCCACTTAAGAAAGACAATACTTCTTTATTAGTCCCTGCCTTAAGGCAACATGGACCATTGTAAATGGTTTTCTATTTTTTCATTATTTTGACACACAAATCAAAGTGTTTAACCTAAGTTTTCATCCATGCATACTTTTTTCTCCCAATCAAATTCTTAGAGATAGTTTGCTCACCCAATCACATGCTTTGTGGTCTTATTTGGCCTCTTTTCGAGACAATTTTACTTTATCAAAGCCATTTCTTAGGTTTCAAGCTTTGAATTTGCAAATATTTTCCTAACTTTAAATGTTAATGAATTAATGCTATCTAATATATTTAGCATTAATTCTCTAACATTTTGTCACAGGAAAAATAGCTTAGATTATGTCCAAATCGTTTGTTGAATATATCAAAATTGCAAAATAATTTAATTCACCCATCAATTGAAATTCAAGTTGGCTACGTGTTAGTGAGCATAGAAAGAAAATTGGGCATACTCCACGTATCCCTAGCCATGCTTGACACCATCTTCAAACATATAGATCAATATATTGAGGATGTGTTGGTTCCATTCTAAATCAAAATGTGCTTTAAGGGTTTTCCTTCCCTCATGTCTCCTTGTAGGTGCTTGTATGTGTTCTGCTTGTATGTGCCTGTATAGTGAATAGGGAAATGCGCCATCCATCGAAGGGAAATGTAGAGTCTGTGCTATCTAGCATCATGCAAAGAACTCACATAACTATTCAATTAGCGAGAGAAATGATACAACATGTAGGTAAAACATTTTTCATAGAAATGATAGAGCATGCAATGAAATAATCCTAGCAGACAAAGACCTCATTTTATTTTACAATTATTTTTTAACATTTCTCCTCATTTTATTTTACAATTCAGTAGGTCCTATGACTTACTGGCTTTTGTTTTAGGGAGGGTGGTGTACATACCTGTTTTTTTTTTTTTTAGCTATAGACAGATGCTTTTGTTGTTGGGGCTCTTGGCATGGGTGATCCCTCCCACCCGCTCTTCAAACCACCTTGTTGTTGGTGGCTCTAGGCGTGGATGATCCCTCCCCACCCTACTTTTAAAACCTTATACCATAAGGCATGCATGGGGGTAGGATTGGCTAACCACCTTGTTGCTGGTGGCTCTAGGCATGGATTATCTCTCACCACCCTGCTCTTCATATTGTTATCCCAATTTTGTGGGGTAACTAAGAAGACGATGTACTGAGGCCCTCAGGTTGCAGAAATGGAGTGTCGAGAGACCACATGACTAGCAATGTCCACTTACACATTCAAAATCGTGCTCTATCACCACTTTTTGATCCATTGCTAGTGCATCCACCACACTAGTTAGCTTCTATAAGGCAGACATGTCTTGCTCAATGCGATGCAAGTCATGTATTATGACATATAATCACCCTAATATTTGAGGCATTTAAACATGTTGTATTTAAGCTACTTTTGATTATAGAATTCCTGATTGGACATTATGCTTTTGACCCTGTTTCACCTTGGCGAGTGTCATAGATTTCCTTGTAAGTGGCCGACCTTTGGGGAATATTTGCAACCGAGGGTCCCTTGAGGGGTTTTCGTACCATTCCTGACCATACTTACCACTTTACGCTCATTACATTCCCATAATATTTCCCTCTTCTAGGCCCTTTGACTTTAGTGACCCAAGAAGGGCATGTACCTCATTTCATGGGAAGAAGGGGCTGAAGGCTCAGGAGGGTGGTTGCTGGAAAAAGATACAAGCCTAAAATAAACCTTCTAGATGCTCGACCAGTTAGGTGTTGAGAATGATGAACTGATTCTCCTAAAAGAATGGAAGACCTGCACAATATCAAACACACAATAAATATCCCGCTTGAATATAAGACTAACACACTGGTGTTACAACGCTTTACATGGTTACCCCTATGGCACTTTGTGGACCTCTTTGTTCAAGTGAGACTATGTTACTGCCCCCCAAGCTAATCAATTCACTATTGGCAGTGCACATGTGTTTAGATAATTGATTAATTAATAAATGACAATAAATGGGCTTAGAAAAATGTTGCATTGAGGAAGAAGGTGCAACACACCCCCTACAAAGGCACCCATAAATGAGATAATACAAGCCCTTGTATGTCATGAAACTCATTGACCTATGAAGTATAAACCCATATCCACCTCATCATCTACTACATGACCTTTAAGGGGAATCCTTGGGAGCATCCCCTACTTGAGGCTTTTGGTTTAACCAATAGGACTTTTATGACACCCCTCCCATACCTAAACTTGGTCAATTGTATAGGGTATTGGAGAATTTGTTTAATTTGATGAGGTAGTTTTTGATGCACATGTTTAGGTGTCTTGTTTATTATATGTGGTTGTAACTTTCCATGATATTTTGAATTGAGATCCTTGGAGGGCATGTCTATTTGTTTTGCAGGACCTTGTTTGGTGGACATTTTCCATGGGGCTTGAAGCCCATAGGTTGGATGCCAAGGGCCCGCATCCCGGATCATGATGACTTGCCTTTGGAGGCCTAGAAGACACGTTGGAAGAGATAACCTATCCCTCACATGCCAAACAACTTGCCTAGGAGGGGAAAAACATTACTTCTCGAGGCTTGATGTCACCTAGGGATAAGGTTTGTGGTGATGGAGGTATTGTGCATTGGCACTTGGCATGATTGTTGGTTGTGGAGCCTGATTAAGAGGTTTGTTTCAACCGTTCTTGGACCCCATTACTTAACGGGGGTGTGGGGGGGCTTTCCCCCCCACAACTGTCACCAGGGGGGTCTAGGGGGGGGGGGAAACGACAATTTTTGTAGCCCCCCCTGGCAAGGGATTTAGGAGCAACGCCCCCAAAGTGAAATATTGGGAAAATCGCCTTGTAAAATATTGTAATTTTGTAGTCAAACTGGACCGTTCATTATAAGGTCACAAATATAACGATAGAAGTTATTTTAGGGTTTTTTTTTGCCCTAGAAGGAAACCCTCTTTTATGCAGGAATTGTATTGCGGCTGTGTATATGTGCGAATATTGTATTATGAGAGAGGAGACTGGAAGAGGACGAAGAGGAATTTACAATGGTTGAGCTGTAGATCGTATCCCTTTATTTTCCTAGACAATAAAAAAGAAGGACCTGGCAATTTTTCTAGTGGATGTAGCCCACATTGGGTGAACCACGTTTATTTGTGTCTCTATTGTATTGTGTATATTTTGTGTTTTATTTCCACATTTGTTTTATTTTATTGCTCTGTGATTCTGTTTTTCTAACAATGATTTGACCGGAGGAGACATGGATTGACCCTAACACATGAGGAGGAGGCCCTAGGGGCCCGAACGACCTCCATTTTCTTCTCCAATGACTTGTTCAAAGTGTCAAAACGTCCCCTAAAGGGGTGACACCATCTTGTTTTAGGGTTTCTGATGTGTAAAAGTGAAAATTAAATATTATATTTTGGTTTAAGGGGTAATATAAGGGTTGTTGACCCCTTACCTTATGTTTTACCCTTTGAATGTGGAAAAATTATGTTTTAAAGTTTTAGTACAAATAGAGATCATGTGAATCTCATTTGATAANGTGAAAATTAAATATTATATTTTGGTTTAAGGGGTAATATAAGGGTTGTTGACCCCTTACCTTATGTTTTACCCTTTGAATGTGGAAAAATTATGTTTTAAAGTTTTAGTACAAATAGAGATCATGTGAATCTCATTTGATAACATAACTCTCCCATTGTGAGAAGTACTTGGCTGAAATTTTTGCTAGCTTTGAGCATTATGGTGTTTCTCTCTTGAACAAATATTTTATGGTGCTATCTTTTGCTGAATGGATGAGGAGTGATGTGCACCTCTTGGATGCTTGTTCTCTTGACCTTGAATGGTGAATTTGTTTGGTGAAACTAGGGTTTGATCTCTCTCTCTTGGAATTGGTAAGGAAAAATTGGCATTGTTAGTTATTTCTTGCTATTTCTTGGTTATGGTTGTTTGAAACCCTAGGAGGAGTACGTTGGATACACCCTCCATTAAGCTTCATCTAATTTGCTAAAGTTTACGTGTCATTTTGTAAGGGTTGCTAGGAGGAATACCTGTGTGTATAACCTCTTAGATTTACCCAAAGTTTGATTGTGATACCCTAGAAAGTAAAAGGGCTTACACCCCTAAAGTTTTTGTTGATCTAACTCTTTATTCGAAGACTCCGTTGACCCAATTTTAAAAGGCACTAATCTGGATATTTTTCTTTGGAGAAATAAAATAGTGCATCAGGAAACGTGAACTTTTGTCATTTCAACTTTCTACAATCTGGGTTTTGTTCCTTGTGCCTAGAGCACCTCTTAGCCACTAGGGTGTCCCCTCTAAAGGGGTATTGCTTGTTGCTATAATAAAATTTCATCTTCAACCATTAGGGCTGCAGAAACCCTAATCAAGCTTGCTCTAATAACTCTCAATTCAATCGTTGAAGTTTGCTAAGAGTTTACCCACATATTCTAGTGATCATAACACATCTTTTGGTAGATTTTTGGCAAGTTTTAATGGTTGAATCTCTTGCTGTAATAACCTGTTTGTTAAATCCATAAGGTTGATTATTATCTCTGCAGAAAGTGCTTACTACAACCTTACCTTTTGTGTTAATATCTTGCTCCTTTAATCTTGAGTTTCACTAGTTTACCTCTTGCATCATTTACTTTATTTCTAGCACTTGTTTTAGCAGTTTATTGTGCTATTTCATTGCTTACATATACTGTTACTATCTGCTGCAATTAGGGACAACAATATTAACTTGCTTGTCCATCATATACTTGGGCTTGTATAGTTGTTTTCCTTGTGTCTCGGGCAGGTACAATCAACATTTGCAAGGTATACTACTTCTTGGAAACCTTTGGCTACCACCAAGACCTTACTTAATCCCTTCTCCACACATAGAAACTTGACCTATAGGGGAATTCATTCACATATCACACTTTCCATCTCATTCCTCCTAGGGTCACCGAAATTCCCCCCTTGAGGTAATCACTTCACCTCTAAAGTGGTGGGGACACCTATCTAAGGTGACAGTGGGTAGGTGCTCTCTTAGTTGTCGACATTTTGGTGGTTGGATCAGGATTTTCCTAACCTAAAACTTGTGCGATAACACAAACCTAATCCCAAAAGGCATGCATGGAGGCAAGATTAGCTAGATGATTCCTCCTCCTCCAAACGAGTCAGTTCCAGTTCCAACTTTCCCTTGTGCACCACCAATGATCTTTACTCAGTCATATCAGAAGATTACAATTCAAATTCCACTCCCCTTGTTTGCAGCTACATTTCGAATCCTACTTCTCTCCCCTTGTTTGTTGTTAGGATAAAATCGCCAATAGCCACTATAGATGTGTTCATGGATAATTAACCTTGCTGATATTCATCGTATAGAAAAAAATCAAGAGTTTTCTGCTGAGAATGAATTTCTAAATTCTCATGATTGACCAACTATTTTGAAATTGAATTGATTGAACCAAAATAGTAGGTAATCGATTGAATGGGTTGTGTAAGATTTTTGTATTTGGATGGAACCATGCCCTTGAAACTGGAAATACTTTGTGGAAAGACTGCACAATATGAACCAGATATTTGCAACACTCATTAATCCAAGGATAAATGTCGACACCTGTATCATCTTATTTATAGGAATGCGTGAAAAGATCCATAGAGCCAAGACAAAGAGAACAAAGCCTTCCTTTGGTATTGATAAGAGAAAGAATGAATGTGCTTGTCTTCCCAACTACTCCCCCTACTCTGAAGGAAGAAGAGAACACATTTACATAACATTTTCCTTATGGGTTGTAAGGCTTATCACAACATTCAATATTTACCTATCTTCTTCTTCTTTCTTTCTGGCAGCTTCGTTCATAGCTTCAATTTCTTGAGTTCTCTTGGAAACAACCTCTTCTAAAGCTTTTTTGGTAGCCTCTCTATTTCTAGCCATTTGATCTTCCCTTTGAATCGACTTCCCTCTGAATAAACTTGTCTCTTCCAATGCCATTTTATTTTTTCCTCTGCTCTTCCAATGCCATTCTCTATTGATGTGTTAACAAATGATCCCTTTGTCTGATCCTAACTTGGACCTCCTCTCTTTTATCAATTTCCCCATCTTCCCAAGAGTCATGGGAATATGGCCATAAGATTACTTCTTGGGCAACATGTTGAGCTACCAATCCGTGTGGATCACACTTCTTAAAAAATCCCCAAAACAAACCACAAAAAAACTCCCAGAAAGAAACAACAGAAAACACACCTAGATCTCCATCCAAAGAGACTTTTGGTGTTCCTCAAGTAAAAACATGTGCCTAGGTGATTGGTCCACTTGCATAAAACCATTGAATGAGTGTCAAGGTTTGTTTTCCCAGAGAATGCATGTCCACTAACGTGGATAGGGACCCACATTGGGATCATACGATTTTCACTTGAACGTGCCCACCCAGATCTAGAAGACAAAATTTACAATTTTATAAACAATTATAAAATATCACAAAATAAAGGAATTTGATGTTTCACACATACCATTTACACAAAAAAAACACATTTTATGTAAGAGATAAAAATCAAACAAACAAATATACTCACTCAACATCGAGAAATCACTTGTGCGTAACTACTTATTAACATCAAGATAAATAATGATAATGGTTTATTTATATTTATAAGAAAATGATAAATGATATTACAATAATAATTTATTTATAAAACGATAATTAAGAAGTACCTCATGCTATACACGCTGAGACATATACAATTGGATGAATTAAAGAACAATAAAAAAAGTATTGAGTAATAGATTCATTAATTCAAAAGTATCGAGTAACCGATTCATTAATTCTAGATCTGCATATGTTAAAATTTATATCATCCATAATATATATTCAACATATACAATATTCATAATATGTTATTAATACTGTCAAAATATCATGTGGAAAATATGGATGAACGGAAAAGTTTTTGGTCGATCCATTCAATATTAATACATAATGTTTTCCTTTTGAAACAATATCATGATGTATCCTATAGAGGCCTCAATACTTGTACCATGGTTAGCTAATGAATATCACAAGACAAGGGAAAACAACCCTATGAATTTGCTAGTCATGAATTTGACTTTGATATTTTCCTTAATCCCCCAAATTATTATGATCACGTTTGGATATAGTTTTGCAAACAATCGTTCGACATCCCAAAAACATTGGATATTGTCAAATCCATGGCACATCACAGACATTGCTGAGAATTAAGGAAGGATATCCCCCCCCCAAAAAAAAAAAATGTAGAGATATACTCTAGAGAAACATACTGAACTTACAACACCAATCAATATGGGCCACAACATTTGCATCAGAGTTATGCATGGCTCTGATTGTGTTCTTGGATTTTACAAATAACAATTTTTCATTTTCTGAATGAATTTTTCTTCACAGATTATGCTATTATCTGCTTCTAGCTGCCTAATTGTTGAGAGCGAACAACTTGCAGAAATATTTTGGGAGATTTATATAATATGAACTACAATCTTGGGTGGATAATAATTAATCCACATTCAAGATATTTCTTCTTCATTTCTTGAGTGTTTGCTATTTTCTATAGCAAGCAACCCCCCAACTTGGATTCTATCAACACTTGCAAAATCTTTTTATCTCGTACAAGTCACAAATGTTGGTCATAGAACCTAGTTGCACTGTGCGCTTTGAGCGGTTATCATCTCATAAGAGCACTGAAACATGTATTACACTTACAAAAAGGATAGAAACACAGGAACAAAGAGAAAGTATGGGTAAACAACTGAGTCAATGGATTATTAAACGAGATCATCTGCTGGTGCATTGACCTCCATAACATTGTCTATAGGAAAATCAATGCTTAGTATTCCATTTTTTATTTTCTTTCCTCAAACGTCTTTCCTCAAAAGTACCTCATATCATGTTTGTCTGTACTGACTTGCTTTCTCCTTGAGTTGGTGTTATATTCCTCAAAATATCAATTGTAATTATGAAGATGTTAATAAGTTTAAACCAATTAATGGATGTGTTTTTACCCTTATGAACATATTTAACATATGCCAATCGATCACTACATGACTATATTTGATGTAAGTGAGCTTGATCATGGATTGATCTCACTCTTCTTCTAATTTGAATATGTTCTAACTACACCAATAATATGATTAATAAAACTCTTTGGCACAACCAAAGTAAGATTGTTTCTTATTTAAAGTAGATCCTTTAATTAATTTTATTTAGAATTATTTTAGGAATTGTAAATGTTGTCTTTGATTGAGATAAAGAAAGTATTTTATTAATTAATTGATCAAACATTTTTTATTAGTATTCCCATATGTGGGTGTGAGGGTGAGGGGGGGCATGTAAGGGGGTCATCGTAGACCCTAAATGACACCAAGTATCTTTCTTTATATGAAGCTTGAGCACAACTATGAATAACAGAGCAAAGGCCTTAGCAATTTGGCAATATCTCACTCTCCTTGCTACCTAAATCCACTCTATAATTTGTGTCCCAGAGGACTCCATTCTAGTCATTGAAGTGAGGCCAAGCCACAATACAATTTCCTCCCTCACAATCTCATGAATCAAATCCTAACTCAGAAATTCACAAAGGTCACCTCCTTCAATGTCTTTTGTGACAACAATTTTGAAGTGGAGGCAATGGCTAATCAAGGACCCATGATTGATAATGGTATGCTTGTCATCAATGAAAAAGACTAAATTCAACACTTTGACCATGCTATATCATGACTCCTCCTAGGTGGAAAGAGGTTCACAAGACCCTAAAGAGTTTAGTGGTTGAAAAGAGGATGAAGTGAGGGGGACTCATACTACTCCTATTGTGTCAAATCAAATTATTTTTTGATGGTGAAGATTTTATTTCCCACCCATCAAACCTCCCTCTCATCATCCTCCCTTAAATTCTCCTCTTCTCATCTACATCCAATGTCACACTCTTGGTCCCTTGGTGCCTCTGACCCAACACTACTGCTTTTGATACTTTGGGCTTCAAGGATTGTCAACATAATCATTGGGACCAAAAGAGTGAATTTCTAGCTTATCCTCACCCCACCCATCATCGCGACGGCCCATGTTTTTTGTCATTATTTCTTATTAGAGGAATTGAAATATCTCCAAGTTTGAATGAAGGAATGTGAAAGTAATTATAAAGCTTCCAGGGAGACAACTTCCCATGCCTATTTTTGTTTGTTGGTTTTAGAGCATCATAAGATGAATTGGAATCTAGGAGATACAACAACACCCATTAGTCTCAAAGTTACATGCAATTCCATCTCCACCAGCTTTAAGGCAAGAAAACAAGAACTCAATTTGACCTAACCCATCTCTTATTTGGTTCATGAAAAATGATGAACATATTGCAACTTTTCAATCGACACTTCGAGACATTGTTAACCTAAAGCACCAAATGGGTTCTAACCCATCCACTCAAATAACTATTAAAGTGATCATTTTTTTATTGTCAACTTCACAAGTTCCCTTGGAAAACTAAATGAAATGCAACTAATATAAAAACTAATCTGATCCTAGTTAGGAGAGTTTAAGAATGAACTAACATGAAACAAAAGGAGACATACAAAGAATATGGGGGATAGTCCACCGACTATAGCATGCATAAACCCCAAAGTAGCTCTAAGAAATTAAGGATAGCCTACAAGTCATTGAGAGATAACATGTTTCACATAATTTTGTTAACACTACAAAAGATAAGTAAAAATAGACATTGCAAGCACACAGATAGTCTACAGATTGCAACACCCATTCCTATAGGCTTCAATAAAACTATGAAAGGTGAGAATGCTCTACAACTAGTCATAACTTGTAAAATTATAAGAACACAAGCTAATAGTGTCTTTTATTATCATATGAAGATAGCTTACAATGGAAACATAGAACGTTTTGCATGAATGCAATT
>ML808289.1:130876-149884 GCA_009831015.1 Picea engelmannii
GGACTGCTAAGCAAAATCTACACCAAAATTGTTTTGCAGGAACAAAAGATTGAAGACAACAGAAAGATGGATTTCCAAAAATAATTCATTCTTACACCTTACAACTATTTTGCATGGAAGGAGAAAATAACCATACATATTTGAACCAGAGGGTTGTATAGGTTAACCTTGAATACAGATATAGAACCGACATCAACCATAGAAAAATCCAAGTACTTAAATCGCATGAATGATGCACTCAGAACAATTTGCAGTCTTATTTTTCCCATTCTCCTTTTTCAAATATCTTCCTATAAGACTCCCAATGAATCCTAGACCACATTGGAAGGGATCTTTGGAAAACATGATGAGATGAGGGGACACATGTTGGAGGTGGAGCTACTCACTTTGGATCCAAAAAGATTCGACCATATCCAAGATTTCTTTACAAAATTCAAGGATTTACTGTCGCAACTCAAAGCTTGCGGGGTTGATAAATTGAAGGAGGAGAAACAAATGGTTCTCACCATTCTCTCCAAGATTGGTCTTGAATTCTATGTATTCATATCCACATTCCATTATGTCAGATTCACCTCCGGAGCCACCTGGAAGATGCCTTCTCTTGAGGACTTTATCGAATCCCTAACAAAAGAGCAAACCAAGCTCATCAACATGGGTACAATCAAAGGCCCAAGGGCGCATGCACTCACTTTGCATGATGGCAGCCAAAAATATCAGAAATATAAAGATAAATATAAACGGAAATCTCATGCACATTCGAAGAGGGAAGGGTACACAAAACCCTTCACCGATGCCTCCAGATCCAAAGGGGAAAAGGGAAGAAAAGGGTAGAAATGCATGTACTGTCACAAAGGATTCCATCAGCATCTGCATGAATGAAAAAAAAATAGATATGATGTCTCAAATAATTCATCAAAACAACCTTGAAGATCTCATCCCTGAGGGTGCCAAGAAGAAGAAGCCAGAAGATCCGAATTCCAAGAAAGGAAATTCTAGCCATGCCTTGATTGCCATCAACTCCTCTCCTGATTCTTGGATCGTAGATTCAGGAGCATCACATCACATGGCTGCCTCAAAAGTAGTATATTCTTGATTGGATGCATGCAAAGGTCCTCCTATCCTGAGGGGGGACAAATCTTCTGTCGAAGTCACCGACAAAGGAAGGATTGAACTCACCAACAAAAGCTTCGAGAATGTGTTGCACGTTCCCAAACTTTCTGTCAACCTTATCTCCGTGTATTAGATGACGAATTTCGACACCAGAAATAAATTCATATTCACACCAAATTCCGTGGACATCTATGATATGCAAACAAACTCCAGGGTTTCTACCGGTGAGGTAAATCATCAGTCTAGATTGTATACTTTTTCTGAATTCATTGAACCTGATTCTTCTTTACTGCTTACTCATGCTGATGAAAGTAGTAGGATATGGCACGAAAGGTTTGGACATTTGAATTTCAGATACATGCAACAACTTAGCTAGCAAATATTGGTTAATGGTCTACCAAACATCCATTTCTCCAAGGGAGTATGTGAGGGATGTGTTCTCGGAAAACACCCTCGAGAGAAATTCAACAAAGGAAAGTCTCAGAGAGCTTCTGCACCTTTAGATGTGATCCATAGTGACCTTATGGGTCCTTTTACACATCCATCCATCAACAAAGTGAGGTTTTTTCTCATTTTTGTTGATGATTTCTCACGTTTTACTTGGATCTACTTTCTCAGGCAAAAACCCGAGGTCTCTCAACACCTCAAATATTTCAAAGCCCTGGTTGAGACATAGTCTAGAAAGAAGATCAAAGTCCTCCGAACTGATAATGGGGGAGAGTATGTAAATCATGAGATCCATAATATTTTCCATGAGGCAGGGATTTAGTTGCAGCATACAATTCCCTATACTCCGCAACAAAACAAAGTTGCTGAGTGGAAAAACAGATCTCTAAAGGAGATGACATCTTGCATGCTGCATGCAAAGTCACTACCACAGAGACTATGGGCTGAAGCACTTAATCGTGCAACATAAATCCAAAATAGATCTCCTCATATATTTGTCAAGGATAAGACCCCCTATGAGGCTTGGAGCGACCTCGAACTGGAAGTGACCCACTTTCGCATTTTTAGTTCATGTGCATGGGCCCATATTCCCTTTAAAAAGAGGAAGGCACTTGATCCACAAAGCACTGAGTGCATTTTTGTTGGCTACCCTGATGGTGTGAAGGGATATAGGCTTATTGATCTTTCCTCAGACCGGCTCATCATTGAGTGAAGTTTCCAATTCGAGGAAAGTGTCTTGCATGCACCTCAATAGCCACATGCAAACACCCTCATTCTTCCACTTGTCTGAGATGATGAGCATGCACATCCCGAATCTTCTTTAGATGAGAGTTTTGATTCAAAGGACTCAGATGATTCAGATTCAGAGTTAGTATAGTTAGATGCCGAGTCATAGCATCTAAATGCAGTTGTAGAGCTAGAGCAGAGGCCCAAGTGGGCACATACTACTCTTTAGGATGCAGGGGATCTCGTTGGTGATCCGGTCGATACTAGGAGGACTCGATCTTATTTCGAGGAGCATCCTATTGCACTCACTCCCACTGAACCATTTCCCTCTAGGAATCTTTTCTTGGTTCAGTCTTCAGATCCACAGTCTTATGACGAGGCTGTTGGAAATCCATTTTGGGAATACACCATGTAGGAGGAGTACGAATCCCTCCTCGAGAACCATACTTGGGATCTAGTTTCCCTTCCTTCTGGGAGGAAAGTTTTCAGATGCAGATGGGTTTACAGGACCAAGAGCGCAACAAATGGACAAATTATTATATACAAATCCAGGCTTGTCGCCAAAGTATTTCAGCAGGTTCATGGTATTGACTATGATGAGACCTTTGCTCTAGTAGCGAAGATGGATTCCATACGATTGACACTTACCATTGCAGTATCCAAAGGATGGGAAGTCCATCAGATGGACATGAATAATACATTTCTTCACGGTGATTTCTCTGAGGAGATCTACATGAAGCAACCCTAGGGATTTATGCAAGACTCATCTTTGGTTTGTCGACTGAAGAAGTCCCTTTATGGCCTCAAGTAGGATCCGAGGGCATGGTATGCCAAGATGGACTCCTACCTATTGTCAGAGAACTCTGTACATTGTAAATCAGACCCGAATGTATACATGATCAGGATGACTGATTCACTTCTACTTTTAGTTCTGTATGTTGATGACTTGTTGATCACCGGTTGCTTGACTTCAGCGATTGCCACTGTCAAGAGGATTCTACATGACAGGTTTTTGATCATTGACATGGGTTTGCTACACTTCTTCCTTGGACTCGAGATCAGTCAGGATGAATTAGGCATCAAATTGTCTCAGACCAAGTATGCATGAGATCTCCTTGAGAGACTTCACATGACAGACTGCAAGTCTTCTCTGAATCCTTTCCTATCAGGTCAAACTTCAGGATGGCGGGGAGACTCCATTGGTTGACAACACACTATACATACAACTAGTGGGGAGCTTGTTGTATCTCACACACTCTAGACCAAACCTCTCCTTTGCAGTTGGCGCAATTTCCAAGTTCATGCAGGAGCCGCATGAGCTACATTGGAAGGCTGCAAAGCGTATACTTCGATACGTACAGGGCACCATCACCTTTGGGATTCATTATGCAACAAAATCTACATTAGATCTCATTAGGTTTACTGATTCGGTCTGGGCTGGTGATAACACTGATCACAAGTCCACATTTGGTTACTCACTCAGTCTTGGTTTCAGGCCTATTTGTTGGTCGAGCAAGAAGCAAGCCGCCATTGCTCTATCTTCAACCTAGGTAGAGTACAAAGGGGTAATTAACATAACCATTCAGACCATGTGGCTACAACATTTTCTCACTGAGTTGGGCATTCAGTTTCATCGGCCGATCGTCATCTGGTGTGACAACCAGAGCATTCTGAAGTTCTGCAGAGATCCAGTTTAGAGGTAGCAGACGAAGCACATCGAGATCCACATGCACTACATCCGAGACTTAGTACATGAGGGGATCATTGACTTACAGTTCTATCCTTCAGCAGAATAGATGACATACATCTTCACCAAGACCTTCACTGAGCAAAAGTTTCATTCTCTACGAAGTCGTCTTGGAGTGAAGAACACAATTGCATAACAACTGTAGTTATTCTTTTTACATACATTGTACCTTGAGGGGGGGTTTTTCCCATGAGGTTTTCCCTCTTTCCTCACTTTATTTCAGTGTATCTTTTGTATTTGGGTACCTAACACGACCTGGTTGCCGGGACCCATTCTTTATTTTCACCATAGTGATGTTCAAGGGGGGTGTTGGAGTTACTTCACACACACCTAGGATTTATTTTCCCTAAGGTTTTTCCTTGTTTATTAGTCATAATTAGTCATTATCTAGTCTCCTATATTTTAGGGGAGAATATTCCACCTGAAGAGTATTCTCTTTCAGTTGACACTTCAGTTTGAGTAGTTGAGTTGAGTTTAGATGCTGCATTGGTTTTTTCACCATGCAACATTGGGATCATCACCAGCTAATGCGCACTTTCCTTGGGATCATCACCATATTGGCGCATTACCCTTGATTTCCTGAGTTAACTCCTCACTACTCACTGTTCAGTCAGTTAACTGAAGACTAGTTGACTAGTTAACTCAACTAGGTGGCAGTTCACTCCCGTAACTGTCTGAGAGACCTGACCAGGTGGCAATTCACTCCTGTAACTGCTGGTGTGTGTCCAGATCACTCTATACCACCACTATGGTGCATTGGTTCTCCTCTAGTGCACACTCATTGAGTTATACAAAGTATATCATGTGTAAATTATTCATTATTCACAATGGTCAATGATAATTCTTCTATTCTTTCTCTCCTTCTTATTCTTTCTCAATTTCTCTCTCCAAATGTGTGTGGTATTTTCCAGCTAGATCTATTTTGTGTAGGTTCAACACATTTACAGCCTCAACAAATGGGTAAAGCCATGAATCTCTAGAATGAAATTGTTAAGCTATGAATTAAGCAACATGAATACTTTATTGCCTCTCATAGACATCCAAGTATTTAAATGGACAGATCCTTGTAAAACCATCCCTTGTGAGGGAACCAATGATTACCCTTGCAAATTAGTTTAGGTAACTCACCAATTGTACCAAAAGAAGAAATGATAAACTTTGTTTCCTTTAGAACATGTTTCAAAGACCCCAACTAGGGCCATAATCACAAGGATTGTTGTATTTAGGGTAAAATATTTTCCCCGAGCATGAATTTTCAATAAAGCGGTGAATATCATATTAAATTCCTTTATTCTTTCCTTTTGGCTTCATCTTCATTCTTGACAATTGTAGAAATAAATTAATACAAGTTCTTTCATTACCAAATTTAGCTATAAATGTAGAGTTGAAATCTATACAACTTGTGATAGATTCAATAGCCAAGTTAAAATACCACTGGTAGATGGTTTATTCTAGACCGTATAAGGAAATAAGTGGCATGCCAAATCTTTGTGCCTTACATTAAGTAATCAAGTAGCTCGGATAAATTTTTGAATGTGATATTATGGAGACCCCAACTTGTCCCAATCGAACTTAGGTAGAAAACTCTTTGTATTCTTTAGTAGATCAAATGTAGGACTCCACACATTTAATGCACCTAGAACTAACCAAACAATCGATTTTGTTGATTTCCATCGATATTTCCAATGATAAGGTTATGTAACAAGAAGGTTGTAGCGTCAGATTTAGAAGCAGAGTCTTCGAGATGTTCTGACGTAGGAGTAGGGGTAAGGGGGATTTGACCTAAGGGTTTTGGGATTTCATAAATAATGTGAGAGATCCAATCTACAAGGCTCCCCATGTGGCCTTCTTCTTCAATTTGAATTTTAACTTTTCAAGCCTATATGCGTTGGGGTAGCTCGTGGAAAATCGGTAAGAGACTGATCTAACAAACATTAACTATGAGTAAGACAACGAAAGGTTTGAAAATCTTTAATCAAGGTAGAAAACTAATATTTTTTTTTCTAATGATGTATATAAATCAACTTACAACTCAACATCAAGTTGTAAAGGTATTTTGTTTTCAACTTGAACCTCAATGCCTTTGAAATTTATCTCTAAATTTGTTTTTTACACTCATACTCGTAAGTCCTCTTCATTCTGGCTCGTTGTGCTATATCTTTTTTAGTATTCATGTTAATAAACAATCCACACAAATTTCTTAAATTGTCAGCCACAAAATGGCATGACATCCTTCTAGTACCAAAACGTTGGCACGAGCAAATGACCAATGTTGACTTCAAAGGTTCACCCAACGAAAGATTCCACATTTCTATGTTGAAATAGAAAACCCTCTAGTTATGACCTAGCTATCATACATTTCATTTCTATTAAACTAAATGAAATGCAACGATAGATAAAAATACAAAATGAAATTAATCTAATAACTAATATAATCTTGACTAGAAGCATTTAAGAACAAATTGACATCAAAGGTTCACCCAACGAAAGATTCCACATTTCTATGTTGAAATAGAAAACCCTCTAGTTATGACCTAGCTATCATACATTTCATTTCTATTAAACTAAATGAAATGCAATGATAGATAAAAATACAAAATGAAATTAATCTAACAACTAATATAATCTTGACTAGAAGCATTTAAGAACCAATTGACATGAAACAAAGGGATAAATAGAAATAGTCGGGTAATGGTACACTAACTACAATGTGCACAAACCCTAAATCAACTCTAAGAAATTGAGGACAACCAACAATTTGTTAAGAGATAACATACTTTGTGTCAATTTGTTAACATTGCATATGATAAGTAGCATAGACATTACAAACACACAATATGTCTACATATTGCAACATCCATTCCTACAAGATTCAAGAAACTATGAAAGTCGAGAATAGTTTACAACCACTCATAACTTTCAAGAGTATAAAAACACAAGCTAACAATGTCTCTTCTTAGCATATGAAGATAGCTTACAATGCCAAAAGAAAACATTTTGCATGACTATAATGGTTCTACTTGTAAGATTTTCCAATGACTCTTTGCCTTCTAGTTCCAAATTCTGTAAGAAATGTAAAATACATAAATAAAAATCTTATAATAATAATAATAATTAATAAACAAAGGGACACAACCCTTCACCTTAGTGACTAGTCAATGCATATAAGCATAACATCACAAGGCTTATTGTAAATCATCTCTGATCTCAATTATTCATTTATCACTTCTATATATTATTTATCTTGTATGTATTTCCACTTTTTGTCCCCCAAAAAGAACAATCTTATTCACTGCAACAACCAAATACAACGAAATCAAACTATCTTGTGTAGGCTTTAGCATCTTCACCGTTGTGTTCAAATTGCATACAAACCAAGTGTGTGATTCATCGATCACCTCTACCAAACAATTCCAACACTAAAATTGTTCCACCTAAAAAAACGTGACTATTCAATGACGAATAGTAGGTTGGAGCATTGAGTCAATATATGTTGCAATCCTTTATTAGTCCCTGCCTCGCCAGGGACTATAAAAATCAGTGAGGAGTCAAACTACCTTGTCTCGTTATTAATTCAACCCATATTTACACCCATCTCTAAATTTTGTGAAAACCATATATTAATTAGATTTATTTAAAAAACCCAATTTAATTTTTCATTTATGAAATTTCAAGAAAGGAATTTTTGATTGGTTCAATGAGATGGGATGTGACTTTAATCTCATGGTGTATGCCTCTCCCCCCGCCCCCCCCTAATTGTCAGTAATAACAAATCATTTTAAAAATTAAAATTCTTATTGGACAATTTGCAAGTTCTGACAATATGCAATTGAAGGTATGGAAGCTATGTTGCAGGTTCTCGGGAAATGCAATGTATGCACGACAACAAGAATTGAAATCCAGGTTCTTGGGAAGGGCAATGTACAAATGACAACACAAGAGCAGTCCACTGGGCAGACTGCATAGAGATTCATGCTTCATCCTCCATCGCTTAACTTTTGTTTCCTATTGTGAACTTCAAGCCAACCACAAACCCAATGTAATTCCATTCTATGAAGAGAATGGAAGAGCACAGACGAAGAATAGAGTAGAGTAGAGATACCGCTAACAAGGTGGCTCGACCAAGTTCAATCAACATAGATATGGTGGAATGATATTTACTTGAACCTTTCTATATTTACATTCTCTGATAATACAAAAAGGTTCTCTGCTAAGACATCTTCTGGACTACGTAGAACTAATGGATTGGTCAATTGATGTTCATCATTGACCGGGTAAGGAAACTTTCAAACTTGTATTTTAATAGTTTTTATTGGGTTGAAAACTTGGTATACATTCATCAATTGTAGAGACAATTCGAAAGCTTATTTGCGAAGGGTGGAAAGTGGCGCCTAAGCGTGGCTATTTTCGTGCCAATGGAAATTGACTAATGAACAAACAACTACAATGAGAAAATTAAAAGAATAGGCTCAATAAATGCCACCATTAAAGCTACCCCAAGAACTGATTGCTATTTGTTTATGAATGTAGACTCACTTTGAAACGTCTTAGAGTTAAAGGGAAATTTTTGGGGTAACGTAAAATTATCGTTAGCACCGATCAAATACATTGGATCTACAACAAACTTCTATTTGAGCATATCTAACCCCTTCTTCTGACTGATTTATGTGATTTAGCATTGTCTACTCTTAATTCTTTTCTTGTATGTTATCGTAAAAGTGAAGCATTTTTATTTGCCGATTTAAAAATGAGAAGACTTGTATCATTTAAAAATTTGCAAGTGTAAATTATTTGTGCTTGGGAAATAGGATCAATTTGAAAACATATAAATTAGAGATTTTTCACACTTAAGATGTACATAATAACCAACAATAACATCCATCAAAGTAAACACATAACACAACAAATGATAAAGGAGTTCACCCTTCTCTTGGGCTACATCTCCTGGTCCATCTTCTAATGGATCATTTTAATTATTTTCTCAAAGTGTTAAAAATAATTCCTTACAATACTCAAAATTCCAAATATATGGCTCCAATGGCTCCAAAACATCCAAAAACCCCTAGTTGGGCTCTTTCTGCACCTGATTTGGCCAAAAAATGAAGAAGACATGCTCCTGGAAAATTTCCCCTTCAAGCTTGTTGTCTTTGCTTCTCCAATTCGCACCTATGTGTGACTAACCTGGTTCCCATAGTGTTACTGGGATAAAAACCCAGCACACTGCACCAGTCCAAGAATTGGGTCGACTTGTTGAATAGTTAGGGGCCTAGCACCTTTTTCGGCGGAGGTGTTGATCGCATGTGGGCCATATGGCCACATCCCAACGCCGAGTTCAAACCCCCCGTTGGATGGTGGTTGAATGGCCCACACAAAAGCTTCTATGGCATGACCATATGGCAGGGTCCCCGCACCTTTTAGGCTTAGCACAATGGTTAACCCATTTCCCCGTGCCAAAGGTTATATGCAAAGGTCACATGGTAAGTAATAAGGGTTGGGCCCTAGCCCCGACCCTTCCGACATCCAAATGAACATTTCAACAACTTTAAATATGAGTGGGAGACTATAAGGTTAAGACTCACCCACAGGTGGGCTGGTATCCTGACCTACGTTAGAACTATGCCACTTGTCCAGGAGGTTGGGGGTTCGACCCCCACTGACTACCACCAACTTTTAATACATCGGAGGGGTGCCATGTCGCAGTCCACGATTGGGCCTCGTGGAACCATACCACTTGCCACCCAAGCGACACATGTCAACACCTGACTGGTCCATGTACCATGCCAAATAACCTGCCCAATCAACCTACAACTCAACATACGACTTTTCCATGTCATCACTGTACGGACTGCACGGTCGACACAATTTTGTCTGTTTGGGAAAGTGGACAGAACACTATATCTCACTCATACGACATTCGTTTGAATCCATTTAAGTTGCGTTGGGATTTTGAGAATGAGGTCTATGCACGTGTCTGTTTTGAAGCAATTCCGAGCACTTTGATTTTTGAGCATATTTTGATCCCTTGGATCACTCCTCTCCATTGGGAAGAATTGAGACCTCTGAAAGACTACTTTCAGTCTATCTGAATATGAGAGTGTAGTTCCCTCACCTTTACAACCTCAATCCACTTGGCCTTGCTTGGATTTGTTCCTTTAATACCAACTCGAAGGTATTCCACATTCCCTCATTTTGAAGCTCTCATCCTCCTGTCAAGGATTGTGTCTTCATGCAATTCTGAAAGATATTCTGGCGAGAAATCATCTATAGAAGGAATCTGAACATGTTCTCCTTGATCATCAATCAAAGGAGGCTCATACAATCTCAAATTCTCAACATTTACAACTACATACATTTGCATATAAGGAGGCAAATCCAAACGGAAGGCATTGTTATCAATCTTTTCAAGAATCTTGAAAGGTCCATATCTAATTGGTTTCAATTTTTTACCTTCTCCTTTAAGCCTCTCTTTGCTATTGTAAAGCCAAAATTCATCTCCAACTTGGAAACTGTGATCAACACGATGCTTGTCATGTCTTGTCTTGTACTTGGTTTGGCTCTTTTCCAACTGTTCTTGTACCATTTGATGCACCAACTGAATTGGTTCAATGAACTTCTTTGCCCTATCAATGTCATATTAACCATCATTAGCAATGTCTTTCCCAAATATAAAATCTAAAGGAGATTTGGGAAAATAACCAAAACATGCTTCAAATGGAGATGTTTAAGTTGAAGAGTGCTTAGCCCGGTTGTAAGCATGCTGAATGTAGTGTAGGTGCTCATCCCAAATCTTAGGATGCTTGCTGCAATAACCACAAAGAAGATGCACTACTGTCCTATTAACCACTTATGTTTGACCATCGGTTTATGGATGAAAAACTGTGCTCTTTTTAAGCTTGGTGTCTGTTGGAGCCACCCCTGTTTTTCTAGCCCGTCACAAATTTCATTCTTAATGCTTGAAATCTAAAAAATGGTTTTCATTTTTCCATCTGAGATATCGAGATCTCTGAAGCTTTATCACGCGAGCATCGATGATTATTCTACTCTCGAAACAAGTCCTACCTTTCGTAAAAATGTTTCCTCTTTTTGTTCCACTTCGGGATCTCGTAGGTAGGATACTATAAGCCATGTAGTTCAGACGTCCCGAGCCACGAAACAACGAAATCGTTTTAACTTTTCACTCAAGACAATAACGAGGGTAAAGTTTCCCCTAACTCATGATTTAACGTTGTCGGGGTTTCGCGCCTCGGCGTTCGCCAAACCCAAAAATTTATTGTCATGGCCCCGATAGCCGAGAACACGAGGTCCTTATTTGAGTAACTCATGTCAAGGTTAAGGGTAAAAGCTAAACCGTGGTAAAATATTCTCACGGCATTTCACCACTCAACGTTGTCCTTTTCGAAAGTTTCACCCTCTAAACCCCGACTTGCAAAATCACGATGCGGTTATAACGTAATTAATTGATTGCTTAATCCAAGATTAGCTTCCTTTTTAATTAAGTCATGTTGCCGCGATCTCGCGGTTTCACAACTTAGCATGTAAATCTTCCAGAAACTTATCTTCGAAGCTCTGAGTCGCGATATGGCGAATATAATGACTATAAAATTAACTGAGCCCCTAATCACGATTTTGTTTTTATTAACCAAAATCGGTCATCGCAGTCTCGGGTGTTAGAGGTTCAAAATGTTTAAGTAAAATCCCCGATATAACGAGTACCAAAACATTGTTAACAGTGGTAAAACCGGATTAATTAAGCTAAATCAATGAATATCCCGTGCTTTGATGTCTACACGATTTACGAGGTAGCCTTTTTCCTCCATACGTCAACTGAGATTTTGAAACCGCCAAAATTTATGACATTAATGAGGAAATAGGACAAATCGACGGATATAAGATCGAATTTTTATGGCAAAATTTATTTCTAAAGATGATTTGACAGAATTGTTCTGAAGGGTACCGAGTTTTTTGAGTATATATAAGAGTTGTGGTTCATTATAAAAAATGCATTTTCATAGCACGCATAGCACATCACCTTTGAGTAAATTGACTTCTGTATGTATACGCAGTTCTATCGCAGAAGAGATAAAACGCAAGCTTCAGCCATGGCTCCGCGAAAAGCATCAAAGGCGAATGTTGAGGTTTCGGGACAAGGCTCAGACAATGTCTCTGATACTTTTCCCCAAAGTATCAACTCGGTCCCGAATTGGTCATATGTTTCAGATATTCTGCAAGCATAATTGGTGGATTATTCCGACGACTCCAGCGACAACGAAAAAGATGATATGACCACCAAGTACAAAATAGTCGTCCAATCCGGAATGCATAGAGTAGCAGCCATGCCACGGTTGCTTCCATATTATGATATGGTCCGCTGGGCATTGGACCATGTGGACATACCGACCAGAACTATCATGAACGAGCAGAGAGTCACCATCGGGACTTTCAGGCCGGAGCATCTGCAAACCATGTATAAGCTGCCCACGACGTCCGACTACACATATGGCACTGAGTTTTTGGACGAGTTCAAGGAGAAGGAATGCGTATAGTATGATAAAACCATGTCCAGTTTGATAAAGGATTGGGTTTCAAACAACGCGAAGTTCAGAGCTGATACCCACGACATATATTCAATCGCTTCATTAGAACCACAGTACAAATATGTGGCCATGATGACATGCCGGTTATATGGGAAGGAGGACACCTCACATTTTTTCCTTTCGTCGGTGTCTCTAATGTTTCGGGTCACCGAAGGCAGTTCCTTTGACTGGGCAAATATGCTTTCCGATAGCTTGACCAATCATATCATAGAGTATTGGGCGCAGAAAGAGAATGGAAAGGCGTCTTCATTCTTCATGTCCGCATACATTATGGACGCAATTTGTTCTATGACACCATTTCCATTAATGAGTTGGAGTTGGACTCCGGCCGAAGACGAACCCATACATGTATATCATGCAAAATTATGGGAAAACAAAGCGGAAAATTTTGTGTATGAAATCTTTAACTGGGTGATGGTGCCCCTGCATGTCGCCATTTTTGGTCATCCGCCACCCCGGATCTCGGACAACATAGTAACAAATCTGAGCAGCATAGCAGACTGGTATGTGGAAGCAGAATTTTCGTACCTGAGAGTTTTCGGGGCTTCTGTTCCCCCGCATGCGCTACCATTGTTCATTCCTGACAAGCTGGCTTGTCAAGAGGTTGCCCGATAATCGGTGATTGGCGGTGTAAGCAAAGAACTTAAAGGGTACTTGAAGAAGGTATGGCCGTCTTTTCCTGTTCATTTGAATTCTTATTCTTTATTAGATTTCGGGCATGCCAAAGCCGAGGCTGCAACCGTGGAGGACTTAAATTTGGTATCCATCGAATACAAGAAGCACGATCTGCAGAGGGTCGTGAGCAATCATTTGGCCAATTGCGGGCTCAAGAGATATGAGCATGAGAACTCACCCTCGGATGACATTTTCCAAGGAGAAAGGTCATATGCAAATATTCTAGCTCGGATACAATCCTTGGCACCCGAGGAAAGAGCCGATGTTTTGAATTTCCAGGAACATCGACGTAGATGTCTTCCTGCACTGTTGCGAGGTGAGGTCCCGAGTACATCGGAGGTGAAACAGAAGGATGCCGAAGGTTCTAAGGATGCGACTCCCAACCAAGGAAAACACCAGGACGAGGGGGAGAAAACGAAGAGTCCGGAAGCAGAGAAAAAGATTCTAGACCCACCGAAGAAGCAGAGATAAAGACTCTCGACCCGCCAAAGAAACATAGTCTGGTCGCTACTCCGGGAAAATCTACGAAGAAGATCAGGGAACCTATCACATCAGTTACCCTCTTGCAGTTGACGTAGGGAAATATCAATGTGGGATGGATATTCAATGAAGAATTGAGGCCCATAAGGGTGGAAGAACTCCCTCCGAATGAGTTTTTCTTTGATAAGAAGAGAAAGGCAGTAGTAAAATGAGAATTCTACTAGGAAGGAGAGTCAACTTCCAAGAAGTACAAAGTTATAACTGAGGGAAATGACAAAAAGAATGAGCAATTCGCCACTGAAATAGCAGGGACACTAGGAGCATATGCCTCGGCGAATCAATTTTTAGTCGGGCTCTTAAAAAACCAACTTAAAAGAAAAAATCGCCTCATTAGGACCCTTGAAGCCAGACTGGCCACAACAACAGAGACTGCTAAAGACCAGGCGAGCGTAGGAATAGAGCAGGCCAGGTTGGTTGATAAAAACAAGATAGAGATGGTCAAAAATAAGCTCGAGCAAGCATAGCTCGTGGTCCGGGATGGTCGGATGCAAGCAGGCCTGCAAATGGATTTGATTGAACAACTACAGGTTAGGGTGGAGATCGTCGAGAACATAATGATAAACATCAGGATGTTTAAATCCCAGGCGATCGAGATTCAGAGCAGAGTCTCTGCGGCACAAAGAAATTTGCTCGCCAAGGTAAAAGCGATCCAGGACAACTGTTTGCTGGTCAATCAGGTTTCCGAGAAATTATCTGCCTGAGAAAGGGATGCCGGAGAAGCTCGGGTCGCTTTCCAGGAGGCTTTGATAGCCACGAACAACAGGGTTTCGACAGGTACTCCGAGGTTCACCATTTCAGAACAAATCAGAGGAAACATTCTATTAAAGGAATGGGAGCATAACATCGCCGAAGGCAAGCAACAAGCCAATAAGATAATCAATTCCTTAGAGGAGGCCTTTAATTCTATAGATGACGATCTGCTGGGTATTGACAGCGGAGGTAATGCCGAGACATTGATGCAAATGAATGTGGAAAATATCTCGCTTGATCGGAAGGAAAAAGAAGAAAGAGGTTCGACATATATTTCTCAGATGACTATGGTGGACATAGTCCAAGTAGATTAATGCATGATTAAACCCAGCGTGCAATTATGCGCCATCGACATCATAGATGGACAGATGGAAGACAAGCTGCAACAGTTAGCCCGAGTATGTTACTTCTTTGAAGCCAGCTGTCAAGCTAAACCATCGCGGATAATATCTCAGTTGGTTGAAAGATGTGTCACCTGTACCGAGCCCGCGCAACGACAAACATCTAGCACCAAGTGAAGACAGAGAAGGAGAAATGGAGCGATTTCTCTCCTCCCTGTCATAACCGAAATTTTGTGACTATTGAGATTCTATCTTATTTGTAAAATTGTATAAATATACCATAGAAAGAAATAAACGGGGCTGGATCTTTTTGTGTCGATTGTAACAGATTTTTTTACATTTGAGAGTTAATACAAAGCAAATCTGAAGATTCTCAATTCCATCACGACTGTGTTACAAGTTTGTTTTCTTGTATCTCATTTTTCATTTCATTTCATATTCCTAAATGATGTGCTTCGTTATAATTTAGTACGATCACTACTATAGCGAATGAATTTTGGTTTTCTGTAATTGTTTACTATTTTTCCTCTGTACCAACTATCAACGGGTGTAAGACCAGTCCACATTTTCAAAATTCTACACATATTCTCTGCTACATCGGTTATTTCCTTACAATTTTCCTCTTTTGTTTATACGTGTGATTCTCCCCTGATAGGAGCCTTACACCATAGACAACTAAATGTTTTTCTCCCACCTCATACCTTTTATTAAAATATAATACAGTTATGGGAAAGAGCCTTTGATTTGCATCCCTATTTTATTCCTGAAACCGTAAATTCTCTTTTATACGACGAAATTGAGACAACATCTAATCTCTCTCTGAAGTTTTTTCTACTTTTACTGTTCCTCCATGACTGTCCCTGTACCAACATAGCCCAATATCGAACCCGGATTATTGAACCAAACGCACATTGCCTTAAACCTTTTCGACACCATTCTTAAAACAACTACTAACCGGGTCAAACTTGAACGTTCATGGGCAGCCATTGAACAAGATATAACTATCTAGGAATAGTTGGAAGCTAGACAACGCCAACATAGAAATCTTCCTTAGTTTCCTTTGTCGAAGGTTGACGTTTCTCTCATCTCCACCTTTTACACACTTTCGGATGCCTAGACACTGTACTTCTAAGCCTTAATTACAGACTCTGGAACAACATATTTCTGGCGCCGTTGCCGGGGACTGAAATTACAAAATCTTTTTCCCTGGGAAAACGACATTTGTTTTTTGTTGAAAGTGTTACCCTTTGATAGTGAACAAAGATTACACACCTTTTAAGGATTTCTAATCTTTCACTTGGTGACTCCACAAATAATAAACTGGCATCCAATCAAAGGAATACAAGACAAAACCTAGATGGTAAGCAGACTATGCCCATTACCGATCCCAAAACGATTCTAAAGGCGAGAGGCTCTCTTAAGCCAACTGTTGCAGTTTACAAACTTAAAACCCCACCACTGATGACTAAGAGTTCTTTCGAACCCTCAACTTCGCTCAGTCCTCTCTTTGATACTAAAGTTTCAACTCCAAACTGCTCCGAAGTTAGGAGTGAGATTCATCCGACAGTCCCATTAGTACACAAAGGAAAGGGCCCTCTTGAAAGTTCGTCGGTTTTTGACATACCATCTTTCCTTCAGTTGAATTTCCCGACTTCACTAAATTCTGAAGAGTGTGTTACACACTCGGTTTCCACACTCGTTGGTTCTCCTGATTTCGCCTCTTGCAAATCCGAGGAATTGAGTCCTTGCATTCCTTATCTTTCCTCTTCGGATTTTCCTCTTTGCGAAGAAAACAAAGAGTCACTTTTAATTTTCCAAAACCCCCTTTATAACTTTCCACAAATAACGATGGCAGCCGCCGGAGGAGGAGGTGGAGGGTTTATTGGAGGAGGAGGGTGAGGATCCCCTCTAGGAGGAGTTGGAGGCCAAGGGCCTGCCCCCCCCCAGAGTTTTTGTGAAAGTTGCAGCCAGATATTCTCCCTTAGTATTGCCCGTCCCTCTACATGACCTTCCCAAAAATTACATAAAAAATCTACCAAAATTCACCAGGGAAGGGGATCTAACCGCAACAGAACATATTAATTTCTTTGATCAATTCGCTGACATTCTAGGTATCGAACATGAGGATGTATATTTGAGACTTCTTGTCCAAACCTTCGAAGGTTAGGTCCGAACTTGGTTTCAGAGCCTACCTGCATCTTCTATCTTGTCTTATGACGCTTTGGAAGATGCTTTCCTCAGACAATGGGGCGAGAGAAAAGACCATTTATATTATCTAACCAAATTTGGGTCCTTAAGAAAAAATAATTCATAAACAATCATGGAATTTATTCAAATATTCAATAGACTATATAATAAAATCCCAGCCGAGGTTAAACCATCCCAACCCGCGGCCAAAGTGACTTTCGCCGGAGCTTTCAAACCGGATTTTTCACTCCTTTTGCGAGAAAGAAGGGGATCCACCCTAAACTGAATGAAGGACGATGCAGTAGAAATAGAGTCTAATATGATGGCTTCGTGTAAGCTTAAAGCTAAATTAGAAACAAGAAACTGAGAGACCAAACGCTTTAGAGAACCAACAGGTCCGTCAGGGTCTAATAGATCTACAGATGATAGGGTAGACGATATGGCCAGAGTAATTAAAGAACTGTCAAATAAAATATCCATAATGGAGCTCGAACAGGCCAAAGCTATCTCTTTCCCCAAAAATGATTTCAAGAGGAACCCCAACCCCCCGAACCAACAAAGACAAATAAAAAATGAAGATAAAAAAATACAAGCTCCCTTAAAGAGTGAAAATTTTATAGGAACGAACGATTTTCAAGACTTCGGAGATTCGGATAATGATGTCACGAACTTCGGTGATGACTGCACTCAACCATATCTGACTCGAGAATACTATGAAAAATCTCTAAACACGCCACAACTGTCGAATAAGGGTGAAGAAGGTGATCACATTGATCTTTGTGAATCTCAACCAGAAACTGAGATGATAATGGCTGAGTTTCAACCAAAGTTCAACTTAAGGTCTAAGAGTAAGCCCACCTCAACTACTCAACACAAGAAAATCCTCCAAAGAGTTCAAGCTTATGAGCCTCCTTCGGAAGAGACCTTATTACCCAACAACAAAACGAAAACTGTAAGCACACAAGAGTCCGAAGTGGAAAAAGTGGAAACCCAAACACAAGGAACCGAACCGGTAAATAAAGTTATGTTTTCAACCAGGACCATGAGTGATAAAGCGGTCCAAACAAATAAGTCGGAAAGGAAGGATTCATAAGTCTCAACCAAAGAAACAGACAAGGTGAGAGGAGCTTTCAGTTTTGAAAATGAGATAAATAAAATTAAGATACCGATCCCTTTGGTAGAATTAGCAAAAAACCCCGTTTATCGGAAACAGATTACCAAAGCGATGGGTGTCTCCGAGCTAGAAAGCCAGTTTGATGTTCTAAACCTCGAATATGACAAACCTAACATCACCTTTGGTCCCCATTTTGAAGGGACCAAAGACATCATTGCTCCCTTTTATATCACTCTGAATGTGTATGATCAATTTCTACATAATTACATGTTAGACTCCGGAGCCTCCCATAACGTTATGCCTAAGATTATTATGGACAACTTGGGTCTCCAGATCACCAAACCTTATGGAGATCTGTATTCTTTTGACTCAAGAAGGGTTAAGTGTATGGGGATGATAAAAGATCTGGTAGTTACCCTGGCACAGGTCCCGGTTAAGAGCATCCTGATGGATGTGGTTATCACAGATATTCCCCCTAAGTATGACTTGTTGTTATCTAGGTCATGGGGAGCCAAGTTGGGGGGTTCTCTTCAATTGGACATGACGTTTGCCACAATTCCTGTGTTTGGTGGTCATTTCACTCGGTTGTACAGAGAAACGAGATTAGCATATACAATCAGTGACCCTCAGAACCCAAACAATTTCCCTATTTACATTGCGGACCAAGATCTGGGAAATTGTATCTTGTCTTTTGATGATGGTTTAGATGGTTGTCCGGAAGAAAATGATATAGAGTGAGAAGAATCAGATTACATGACAGAAGATCTGTGTAACACT
>ML808290.1:10884-22382 GCA_009831015.1 Picea engelmannii
GCTATATCAAGCTTTGTATATCTATCACATGATGGAATATTAGGAAATAAAGTTTGATTTTCCATAATAAATGAAAATCATCTATTAACTTGCAGACAATATTTTGACCTTCCAAAACACCATTCATATCTTGAAATTTGGTTATATCATCCCTTGATTTTATTAGCATATCTTCATATGCTTCTTCCTGAATAAAATTTCCATTTTTATCCCAACATGAAGGTAGTCCCATTTCAACTAATTCCTTGTATGTTTTCATGAAGGTTTAAATACTTCTCTAAATTGAACTACATTTATTTTGAGTTTGATGAACCAAATTCTTCTTTGTTAATACTTTTGTAGGATCCATAATTATAGAAGTACTATCATTGACACCCAAATCCTTTAACTAATTCCAAGTCTCAGAGTTATGGTTTTCGGGAAGAGATAGCAACTTTGTAATAGACTCAACATTGATATAGAATATAATGGACCCATTTTGAGATACCATGGCCCTTTTGTTAGAAAGATAGTTCTTTGCACACTAGGAGACAAACTCATGAAAATAATAGGTTTGGGGAATTATGAATTTACCCAAGTTTGAATCCCATATATGTAAATAATCATGAAAATCCCTAAATCTATCACATCATAAATTTCTTAATTCATAAGGATAAAACTGTTATAGAACGATTTCAAAAATTCCGTAGTCACGGTTAAATATGACTTTTCATCAGAGGGTGATGGCTAACTAGACTGATTACCTTTCTCCATTTATCCTTATTTTAAATAATAAGAACATATTTGAAATAAGGAAATGAGAACACTACCCGAACTTATTTTTCGAAGGAAAATTCGTCTGCTTTCACTGGAGTCTACTATACTCGTAATAGTGTTTACCATGTGCATTTACCTTCGGGGTTTATTGTTTTAATTTTTTTTATAAAATCCCTTGAATTACATCAACGTAGGACTTTTTTATTTGGCTTACATCATCGTGCCACTTGTCATCCATTCGTGCATTTCAGGGGTGAGCTCAAGTGGTTTGATAATACCACCCTTGCGTACCAGAATGAATAAGGTTATGCTAGGTTATCAGTTGTTAGTATAATGGTTTATAATTTAGGCCTTCAACCCCTTTTTATCCATCATGAACTTTCAACAACCAAAATAAACTTAGATTGTCGATCTTTGATCTGTATTTTTGGTCCAATTGTGTCTGTTGAATTTTCATTTCAAACCCTGTTTGTTCTTTGTTGTGTGTACAAAAATATGCAATATATAGGGTATCAAACCTAAATTTATTAGTGAATGACAGGGTAAACTTGAAGTGAATGGAACTCAAATAGAGTTATTGTAAACCATTTCATATTGAATAAACAACTACAATATCTACATTGTCTATCTATATCAACAACAAGGCTACATACTAAATACGGGGTTGATCCCTCCTTGGACGCACATGTGGGGTCGATCTCTCCTTGTACGGGCTTGCTCCTCTGCACACTCTCCTTGCTAGAAGGTGGGATCGATCCAATGCTAATGTCAGTGGGTTTCTCCTCTATGCAGTCTTCACACTGACAATTGGGGTAGATCAATGCAATGGTTAGTGGATTCAGAGTGAGTTTATTTGGTTGGGGGTTTGGCACCATATCGTGTTTTTTTATTTTTGAGTTTTGTTTGTTTTGTTTTTTTATTTTTTATTTTTTTATTTGTTTGTAACACAACTTATATTTAAATTCATAAACAATATGTGTTATATAGTTATATATAACCCCCTTAACCCCTAAACTGTCGAGTTTTGTACCTTGGGAGGTGTTCCCCATGTGCTTATGACCTCCTTAGCACATGAGGGAAGGACATTACACTTTGTACCTTGTACTTTTGTCTAATTTCACTTTGACTTTGGATAAAGAGAAATTTAGTCATTTTGGCCTAAAATGACTATTAATTCACAAAGGGGTGAATTAGAGACATAAAGTTGATTTAGGAAACTAAACCCAAAGTGGGTTTGTGACTTAAATGTGAAAGGGGAGATCTCAACCATTGATTATATGGGATATGAGATGATCTCAACCCTTTATGTTTTAGGTTTCCTTTTGGAAGTCAAAGAGGGGCGCAAAGGGTAAAGGCGAGCACATTCTTCATTGCTTGAGTTGTTCATTGAGAGAGGATCTCTTGCTTGATGGAGATGAAGTCAATTTTGTGAGGAGAGTTGAGCTAGGGTGCTTGCTTTCATGGAGGAAGGCTTGCCTCTTATCCCTTATCTTATTTACTAGAGAGGTTTTGTTGTTGAGGAGGGCACATTGCTAGATTGGGGTGCATCAACAGTTCAAAGACTTCTAGCCATCAGATTATAGTGAGATCAATTGCATAGGGTATCCATTCAACATAGATTCATTGTTGTGGAGGGGTTTCCAGATCTGAGCTCACAGTTGGCAGTTGGAGCATATTCAGTGGTTTTGATAGTTTTCATGAGGGGCGCACCATTTTGGGGTGAATTTGTTGATTTTGAGCTTGTATATCAACTCAGTTGGAGTTGCTATTGTATCAATTTCTTTCATATATTGTGTTTACTGTAACCCTTCTTCTGCTTTCCTCATATATACATCCATATTCCAAACTGGTTTTCCCCGGGGGGGTTTTATCCAGGGTCATGTTGACCAAAAACACCTGTGTCTACAAATGCATGATTAAGTTTCTTAGATCTGTTCATATTCAATAGTAAATGATGTTTAGGTGTGTTATGTTTATTTTGAGATGCATGTACTAATTTCTGGTGACAAAAACAACATGCTAGAGCACCCAAAATTGAGAACATAATCGTAACAAATCAGCAAGATACTTTTGGACTGTTGGCTATTATAAAACAACAGAAAATAAATTAACTTACAGTTGAAACTTAGAGCCTTTCTTTGGTTAAGGATAGACCAAGAAGGCAAGCTGATAGGACCTAGAATTTTCACATGGTATCAGAGATTCGGTGGCTGATTTTTTGGACAATTGGGACAACATTTTGAGTGGCTGTCATACACTTCTTTCTGGCATATTTTTTAGGACAACCATTGACTCATTTAGTGGTTGTTAGAGGGTAGAATTTTTCAGAGGATTGTTGGGCAGTTTGGACACTAGTCATCAGTCTCTTTTCACACCTACGCAGTAGGAGTGAGGCTGATTTGACATTGACCTCTTTTCACACCTATTTTGTTAGGAGTGAGGTCAGATTACACTTGTGTTGACAGGAGTGAGACAATGTTTTTCCTTGGCATAGTGAGCATCAGTTGGGGATTGCAGTTTGGAAGACATGTCAACATCTTAGATGTGAGTTTAGGACAAGCTAGCAGGGGCTAGAAATTGGTTTCCTTGGAAGGTGACGATGGTCTTCGTCTTAGAGGAGCTCATGCTATGGAATATAGTCGAGGCAACTATTCCCCCCATTCCTGTCATTGCTCCCATCTTGGTAGCAGAGTTCAGGAAAAGGAACAACAAGGCGAAGAGGACCATTTGTGACACAGTTCGTGACCATATCATACGCCATTTGATGGGGAAGGCTTGTGCATATGAGATGTGGGCATCTCTATGCAAGTTGTATGAGAGCTCCAATGAGAACCGAAAGATGGTTCTTCATGACCGACTCAGGGGCATTCACATGCTCAAGGATGAGTCAGTAACTTCATTCCTTGGTCACTTCACTCAGATCAGAGATGAGCTTGGAGCTGTCGGTGAGGTTGTTGACCCTAACTCTTTGGTGAGGCAAGCCATGAATAGCTTCACCAAACCGTGGGGTCCATTTGTACGTGTCATAGTTGCCAGAGAGGTCATGCTTACATGGGAGAGAATGTGGGATGACTTTGTCCAGGAGGAGATTCGATTGGTAGCCAAGGCTTCTGGACAGCGACAACAACAACAACAACAGATTGGTCAGGGTGAGGAGGATCTTTCTCTTTGGACAAAGGGAAAGAAGAAGGTCGGTCGTGGGGGTCGACAGGGTCCCAATTTTGGGGCCCCACAACAAGGGAGTGGAGGAGGAGAGAGAAACGGTGGTCAGAAAAGAGATATGAGAAAAGTGAAGTGCTTTGTTTGTAATAAGTTTGGGCACTATGCTGGACAGTTCCTGAACAAGAAGAAGAAGAAGGGTGGTACTACAGCTACAACAAAGGAGATTGACTTTCAGACACAGTTTTAGAGAGAGTGTGCTTTCCTCACATGCTACACTTCAGTTGAGACGACACTTAGGATCTGGTATATTGATAGCGGGGCTTCGAGCCACATGACTGTATATCGAGAGCATTTTTCTGATCTCAGAGACACTGAGGTCAGGATTGAGATTTCTCTTGGAGATGACAAAGTTGTCACAGTTGCAGGGGTTGGCACAGTTACTTTTCGGAGAGATGGCTTTCCACCTATATCATTCACGGACGTTCTTTATGTCCCTAGAATGAAGAAGAATCTGATATCAGTTTCCACCCTCCAGGATAAAGGTCTTGAGGTGACATTCAAAGGCACCGAGGTACTGATTCATCCTCGGGGTTCTCCACGTGCCTCAAGACAAGTGATTGGAGTGAGAGAGGGGAAACTGTTCAGATTTCTTGTTCAACCACTTCATGCATTGACAACGATAGAAACAAACAATTATGTGAGTTATGGCATCGTAGGATGGCCCACCTACATCATGGGGCTCTTGGAGGACTGAGAGAGGTTGTGACCAGAGTGCCACAAATCAACATAGAGCATCAGGATGTTTTTAGAGGGTGTTCACTTGGAAATTTTTCCAAGGCATCGTTCCCCAGCAGTGATACCAGGTCAGCTGGGATACTAGATTTAGTACACACAGACGTGTGTGGGCCCATGACTCGAAGGTCCTTGAGTGGCTGTGAGTATTATCTCACATTTATAGATGACTGCTCGAGGAAGACTTGGATCTATTTCCTGAAGGCCAAGAGTGAGGTATTCACACGGTTCCAAGAGTCCAGAGCTCTTGTGGAGAACCAATCAGGAAAGAGGATCAAAGTCTTGCGGTCGGATAACGGGGGAGAGTATTCCTCGAGACAGTTCTTAGACTTCTGTGCACAACATGGCATCATGAGATAGATGACCATACCTTACAACCCCCAGCATAACATGGTTTCCAAGAGGAAGAACTAGACCATTACCGGTGTAGCGAGATCTATGTTTCATGATCAAATTTTTCCTTTGTATTTGTGGGCAGAAGCATGTGCTACTGTAGTTTACCTATAGAACAGGAGCCCCTATAGGATTTTGGGAAGATGACTTCTGAGGAGGCCTTCACTGATAAGAGGCCCGATGTTGAGCACATCAGGATATTTGGGTGCTCGACTTTCTCTCATGTCCCCTTAGAGAGGAGGACAAAGCTAGACCCCACAACCCAATAGGTGATTCTAGTTGGATACTCAGATGTGTCGAAAGCCTATCGCATCTACATTCCGCTACTTAGGAAAGTGGTGGTGAGAAGAGATGTTAGATTTGAGGAGGATAGGGCTTTTGCGAGATCTCTTGAGTCGAGGGTTGGAGTTGAGGATGATGCAGAGTTTCCAGTTGCAGTCTCAGAGGGAGCACAACCTCAGTCGTCAGGTACACCAGCATTAGGGGTGACAGGGTCACCATGTACAACTTTAGGGTCATAGTCAGAGCATGTTCAATCAAATGGGGCACAAACTTCATAGGGAGTACAATCTTTAGGATCTCAGAGTGTTGAGACGAGTCCAGAGGCAGTTACTCTTGGGAAGAGAGACCTTACTTCTCCGTTGACCACTTCAGGGAAGAGGATACCTAGATGGTTTCAAAAGACCCTAAAGGAGGCCAGGGAGAATGTAGGGGAGCCCAAGAGCCAAATCAGAGAGAGCAGGCAACTAGTCAGATTGGGAGCATATTTGGCACTAGTGACGAGTATCAGGGATACTGAGTCACAAAATTTTGTGCAGGAAGTTGACCATTAGGTCAAGAGAGAGGCCATGGTTGAGGAGTATGAATCCATTGTGCACAATGATGTCTGGGATGTGGTTTCGAGGCCAATGGGGAATTCAGTTGTGAATTCTAGGTGGTTGTACAGGACCAATATTGCTGCAGATGGTAGCGTGGAGAAACACAAGGCCCGTTTTGTGGCACGAGGATTCTCACAGATTGAGGGAGTCGATTATGACGAGACTTTCGCACCAATTGCGAGATACACTTCTATCAAGACTATCATTGCCATAGTAGCAGAGATGAGTTGGCGCATTCATCGGATGGATGTGAAAACCGCATTTCTGAATGGCTTTATTGAGGAGGAGGTGTAGATAGGGAAGCCATAGGGGTTTGAGGTGAGTGACAAGGAGACTCACATGTGTCTTATGAGGAAGGCACTATATGGTCTGAAGTAAGCTCCCTGAGCTTGGTATTCATGGATTGATACTTATTTTCTTCAGATGGGCTTCGAGAAGAGCGATGCTGATCCGAACCTATATTTCATCATTAGGGGTGAGGACATGCTCATTCTCATTTTGTATGTGGATGATTTATTCATTACTGGAGCCGAGGATCTCATAGCTGAGTGCAAGCTGGGACTTGCATCAGAGTTTGAGATGAGTGATATCGGATTGATGCACTACTTTTTGGGTATGGAGGTATGGCAGGAGGAGGGTCACATATTTCTCGGGCAGTGGAAGTATGCAACAAATATTTTGAGTAGATTTTAGATGGAGGACTACAGACCCATGTCTACACCTATGATCACCAACTAGAAGAATCTTAGTGCTTCATATAGCCAGTTGGTGGATGCCACAGTATACAGGCAGTTGATCGGTTCACTTATGTATCTGGTTAACACCAGACCAGATATATGTTTTGTCGTGAACACACTCAGCCAGTACATGGTTGAGCCGAGGAGTGTTCACATGGTTGGGGCAAAACACGTCTTGAGATATGTTGCTGGGATAGTGGAATATGGCCTAGACTATGTCAAGGGAGATGGAGTCAGTTTGGTTGGCTACACAGATTCAGACTGGGCAGGATGTGTTGCTTACAAGAAAAGCACCTCAGGGTGCTGCTTCAATTTGGGGTCAGGACTTGTTTCCTGGTTCATCCAGAAGCAGAAGTCAGTTGCTTTGAGTTCGGTCAAGGAAGAGTATATGGCAGCCAGTCAGGCCAGTTGCGAGGCCATTTGGCTTCACAAGATGCAAGTTGGTTTATTCGGTCAGGAGATGTCTCCAACTATCATTCACTCTGATAATCAGAGTTGCATAAAACTCTCTGAGAATCTAGTGTTTCATGACTGGTCGAATCATATTGAGATCATATACCACTTCATTCGTGATTGGGTTCAGAGAGGGGCAGTTCAGTTGTAGTATATATCTACATATGACCAGGTAGCATATATTCTCACCAAGGCCCTGCCACGGGGCAAGCATATCTATTTTAGAGACAAGATGGGCTAGGTGAGGAACACCTTCCTTGGTAAGAGGGAGTGTTGAGTTTTGTACCTTGGGAGGTGTTCCCCATGTTCTTATGACCTCCTTATCACATGAGGGAAGGACATTACACTTTGTACCTTGTACTTTTGTCTAATTTCACTTTGACTTTGGATAAAGTGAAATTTAGTCATTTTGGCCTAAAATGACTATTAATTCACAAAGGGGTGAATTAGAGACATAAAGTTGACTTAGGAAACTAAACCCAAAGTGGGTTTTTGACTTAAATGTGAAAGGGGAGATCTCAACCATTGATTAGATGGGATATGAGATGATCTCAACCCTTCATGTTTTAGGTTTCCTTTTGGAAGTCAAAGAGGGGCGCAAAGGGTGAAGGAGGGCACATTCTTCATTTCTTGAGTTGTTCATTGAGAGAGGAGTTCTTTCTTGATGGATATGAGTTTAGTTTTGTGAGGAGAGTTGATCTAGGGCATTTTCTTTCATGGAGGAAGGCTTGCCTCTTATCCCTTATCTTATTTACTGGAGAGGTTTTGTTGTTGAGGAGGGCGCATTGCCAGATTGGGGTGCATCAACAGTTCAGAGACTTCTAGCCATCATATTGCAGTGAGATCAGTTGCATAGAGTATCCATTCATCATAGCTTCATTGTTGTGGAGGGTTTTCCAGATCTGAGCTCACAGTTGGCAGTTGGAGCAGATTCAGTGGTTCTGGTAGTTTGCATGAGGGGCACACCATTCTGGGGCGCATCTGTTGATTTCGAGCTTGTGTATCAACTCAGTTGGAGTTTCTATTGTATCAGGTTCTTTCATATATTGTGTTTACTGTAATCCTTCTTCTGCTTTCCTCATATATACATCCATATTCCAAACTGGTTTTTTCCCCGGGGGGGGGGTTATCCAGGGTCATGTTGACCAAAAATACCTGTGTCTACAAATGCATGATTTAGTTTCTTAGATCTGTTCATATTCAGCAGTAAACGATGTTTAGATGTTTAGGTGTGTTATGTTTATTTTGATATGCATGTACTAATTTCTGGTGACAAAAATGACATGCTAGAGCACCCAAAATTGAGAACATAGCCGTAACAAATCAACAAGATACTTTTGGACTGTTGGTTGTTATAAAAGATAAAAAAATAAATTAACTTACAGTTGAAACTTAGAGCCTTTATTTGGTCAAAGAAAGACCAAGAAGGCAAGCTGATAGGACCTGGAATTTTCACATAAACTCCCCTAACCCCCTAGCCACTAAATCCCCTAACTCCTCAATCCCTAACTCCTAAATACTTACCCTAAACCATGTCCATCAATTTTTTTTTTATATGTTAAACCTTGTAATGGATGTCATGTGACACTTGCATCTCAAATATTCCATTTAAAGCTTAGGTAGTGGTTTTGGAGCATGCACATGGTTCCTATGGTGAATGAGGGTGGAGGGTTAGAAAGTTACCAAGGCTACTGGGTAGAGGGTTAAATAGTTGTGGTAGATTATCAATATTTACTGATAGTTAAATCAATCAACACATGCTCAAAATGGGTTAGGAGATTATAGGTTGGTGGGTTATGAGAGAAATCAAGGTCAATGACTTTTAACCAACCAATGATACATATAATAATATAGCATAAAAATTAACAAAAAACAATTAACCCATATAATAAAGTACTTTAAAGAGAATAAATCATAGAAAATATATAAACACATACCCCAACCTAGATTTTGACAATTCAATATCATTGATATTCTTCTTTGTCCAACTCCAAATATGTATCATCCATTTCAGAATCTGATTCGATATCGACATTGGCATAACAACATCATCATCAATGCCATTTTTGATAATTTCATCATTGATATGATCATTGAGAACATTTTCATCTATATCTAGCTTAACTTCTTTGTCTAACACAACGACTTTCTCCTCTGCATCATCTTCTTCTTCAACATCATCTTCTTCCGCTACATTATATTTTACATTCTTTCCTCTTGGATCATATCTAACAACATATGACCATCCTGCTTTACCTGGAACATCTGAGTAAAAGACCTGCTCACATTGTCTTGGAAGAACATAAAGTTCATCACCTGGCTCAAGAGTCCTTGTATTAACCATGGTAAATTCATTATCAGGTTCAATAATATTTCTTTCATGATCATGTTCATTCATTCATAACCTATACCATTTGACCTCAAACATGACTAATTTAAAGGATTTAAAGTCACATTCAAGTATATCATTCAAATACCCAAAGTATATATTTTCGGATACCTCTAGATGTCTGTCACTTCTAGAAGAAACCTTAGTGACCTAAAATACCGCAATTATGCCACAATCAAAGTTTTTTTTTTCTTTTCATCTAACTTTTTGATGTGAAATTTACGGCCATTGCACCACATAGCCTTGTGGTGTTTCAACTGCATTATGCCCAACACGTAAAAAATGCATTATCAGTTAATTAACATATTTATAATTACTAAATATTTTAAGAAAATAACAAACCACATACATTAATATAATGGAAAATAAGTAAAAAATGTGGTTGAATATGCTTTCATTTTGATCATTTAAACCATATGCTAAATCAATTTTCCTCTTTGTAAAATTGGTATCTTGAATATTATGAGCCTTTTTAACCAATGTAGCCACCCATTTCCTTGATAACCTACCATAACATTATATACATCGTTATATCCATACCTTCATCCAATCAAGGTTGTTTGCAATGTATAAATGTAGTACATCCCACTCTTTACCGGCTATATGAAAAAATAACAATTCATCAATAATTAGGTACCATGGAAAGACTTAATAATTGACGGAAGAATAAAAATTAAATAGGTACGATATGGATAAAAATGAATAAAAAAAAGTAGTGAGATCTCTACAATCTAATTACCTTTCAATTTCCTCATTCTACCTTTCCCCAACATGACCTCCCCTTCAATTTGTTGATGGATTTGACATCCCAAATGAGAGGCACATTCATATGTGCTACTAATTTAGGAAGATACTAACTAATATACAAGGATTGATATACAATATATCCCTCCACCATAGAACCCTTAGAATGTGTTCTTTGTCTAACAAAGGCCTTCAATGATTTCAAATGCCTATCCACCATCCACATTGACCTTGTGTGTATAGGTCCACACATTTCAATCTCCTCAACTTGGTGTATGAGGTAGTGTTCTTGTGCATTGAAAAATGTCGGAGGTAGGTACTTTTTCATTTCACACATTAGGAGGGGAATTTCCCTCCTTCAATACTTTATATCTTCTTTATGGACTTATTTAGATGGAAACCACCTATACATGATGCAAGTAAATCATAGGTTTAAGAACATACATTGAAATTAAAACACATATGAACAAGTTCTGCAATGAATATTTTTCATAGAAATCATTACTTACCTCATGTATTTTCCAAGATAATATATGACTTGTTTTATGTTGTTGTCAAAGTTATCTGGAAGACATAGAGGTAGAACATACTGTAACAAAAAAATGAATCATTATAAACAATAGAGGTAGAACATACTGTAACAAAAAGGTAAACAAAAAAATACCAAAAAATGTATACCAATACAGAACAAAATAATTACCTGAATGAAGGTATGCCAGTCATGAGTTTTTACCCCACCAAATTCACCTTTCTTTGTTAAGATATTATTTATGTTTAAAGAAAATACCATGGAAAATTTAATTTTCCTAATGATATATTTTACAACATTGCTCTGTTACCATGTAAGTAACCATGGAAGATTATCCTGATGTCCACCACTATTTGAATTAATCACATTTTTCATTGCATGATTAGCTTCCTGAATGTCACTAATTTGCCAATTTTTTCTGTCACTCATTCCATCTTAGATTATCCATAATGTTTATGTTACACTCTTTCCAATATGCATTGTATCAAACAAATAAGATATTTGTAGGTGCTCATAGTAGGGCAACCTGCTGAGTTATATAGGGTATGTTTTCATTCCTTGTAGAATCCCATTAATGCCTTGATGACATTTATTAAAAATAAATGAGATTACAACAATAATTGTTAGATACAGTAAACAAAATTCAATACAAATTAAAATTGTAA
>ML808290.1:22530-38269 GCA_009831015.1 Picea engelmannii
CTAATTTCTTACCTTGACGATTTCTATTATATTCCAACTTCCATAGTTGAGGTCTCATTCTTCATGGTTTTATTCCAGCCTCTTCTTTCAAATTGAAAGATGTTTTTCTATAGTTCAATACCTATGGTTCGTAGGGAGGACGTGCCTATACTCATCAAACACCTCATTTCCTAAATTTCTTGAATGATGAGATTTCATCCTATGACCACATGTTCGACATACAAATTACCCTTTATTTGAAGGCCTAAAACATATGGATTAATGTCAATAGCAATTATATACCAAGGAATTATTTAAAAACCATGCATGATATTTTCAAAAAATTATATACTATTAAAGTGCAGTAGTACATTACATACCACAAAAATGTGTTAGCCCTAACACATCGTGAATTGTCTATGTAAGTATTCCATGGAATTGAAATTGATTTTTCCCTATTGGTCTAGATATGCCGTACATAGTGACGCCATCCCATAACTTTAGTAGCTCGTCAATATGAGGCTCAATATATACATTCATATATTTAACTTGGTACTTAGCTAATTGATTGAAAATACACATCATTACTACTTTGTTTATATGTATATATAATAAATTAAGTAATGAATAAGACAAATGGAACGTTACGTCCAAAAAATTATTGTAAACAAATACCTAGAACAATCATTTCCAACATTGTGTGCTCCCTCTTTATCGACATCCAAGGAGGAAGGTTATTGTTTATAACGAAAATATGCCACACTGAGTAAATGGACCGGACCTCTTCAAATGGATTGACACCATCAACTATGAATGAAAGCCTAATATTACAAGGTTATTCTTTAAAAATTGTCCATCTGCATGCATTCAAAGAAAACCATCTTCACTTTTGTTCCATGCATGGTAATCCATAAATTGTACTATGCTTTGGCACCTGAACAATTGATACAAACGTGGAATTATGGGAATATGACAAAGAACCTTGCAAGGCATGTGTTGTGTTACTTGATCAATTCAATATCTACTAATTTGACATTGCAGTAATTTCAATTCTGATACATATTGTCCATAATATATAATATGATCATTAAGACACACATCAATAGCTTGATACTCCATTCCAATATCTTTCATAATGGTAGATAATTCTCGGTATGTGCGAGGTAAAGTATTTGATGATGATGGGAGAAATTCACCTAACAATCTACAACACAAAATATAACTAGTTAATGAAAAGCATATTAATATTAAACATTTCATCCTTAATTTACACATTAATTAATAACACTAAGAATAGAGAAACAAAAGAAAACTAGACCTTTTATGTGTATGTGACTAATTATATTACATACCCTAGGATCTAGGTGAGACAAGTGTTTGAAAAACCATTCAATACCTTCAAGTTCACCACCAACAATATAACAAAGAGAAGATTTATCCGTGAGCTTTTGTAAATGGGTTTTTGTGCATTCTCAATCAGAGGTACATCATGAATATCATCAAAATTGTCATCCATTGGAGCAAAGGTGTCCTGGATCAATCTATTTGTACCATCATTCTCAATTGTACTATTATCAGTGTCATATTCTTCCATAGGACTAACTTGTTCTCCAATATTTTCTCCATATTCTTCAGTGTGTACAACAAGACTTCTACTACTAATTGGAACATTCCCAAGATCGCACTTAGGACGCCCTTTCTTTATAATTACAAACAATCAAATAATATCAGTGTATGCAAAAAATATTAAAAGGATAGAAAGTTTTATAAATACAATCAATACAAAAACATATAATGAGTACTAACTTACCAAGGGAAAATATTCATACCCCCCTTCAACGTGTCCAAACTATCTACAATGCCTTTCAGTTGTTGTTATTAAAAGTCTCATTCTATTGAATCCCCTGGATTTATTGCAAGGGAAATAACATTTCCTATCACCCTTTGTTTCCAATGCCCCAAATAATATTTGAAGTTTACTATGATTTAGCTCTGGAGTAATGTTATATAGCATTGTAATTAACTATTACAAAAAAATCCAATGAAGAAATATAAGTACAATATATGAATATATTCTACCAATTTCACACATGTAAATGCATTTCTATAGGCCAAAAAACACAATGCACATAATGGAGAGGAAGAGGAGCTATGACCCCATGTGAGAGGAATTAAAGGAAAGGGAAACAATTTTGTGGTTTCTATTTCATCAAATAGTTGGGGAACATCCCTCCAACATTTGTAAACATTTTTGTTAAATGGTTGGCATGCATCCTCCAACCGTTCACACTGTGTCAAAATCCCATATTGTTGAAATTAGGGAAAGGGAAAAAACTTGAGATATCACCCTAGTATACAGTCTTTATGATTTACAACATATCCATGGTCCTGTAACTTGTAACCTGTAAATTACTAACACCATGCATGGATTTTTCTTTCCAGGATGTGTGTTTTTCATCATGCCCTGTTTTCATCCTTTGTTATGCATTTTTCCCTTTATGCATTTTTTTGCATTTACAAGGAAATTTTTAGCCTCTATACACAAAAGAGGGTTTTTGGTCTGAAAATGAACAACAAAATTTATTACAAGATAAAAATTATAATACACAAAATCCACAATTTGAATCACTCAATTTGAAGGTCATATGAGTCCTAGGCGTGCATTTTACATAAAGACAACTTTACCCTCCATTTTATAGAAAGTCTTATATATATATATATATATATATATATATATATATATATATATATTCACTCCAAATCTCTTATAACTAAATTTGGAGCTATATTGAAGCATGAACATGCATTTCCACTAAGTCACTTTCTACTATTTTGGTCTTTCAATTTACATATGTGTAAATTATTTAAGACTCCCTCAACAACTTGAATCAAATTAGAGGTGTTTTAAGACCTGGGCATGCATTTTTGTCAAGCCCGACGTCCATTTTGCACAACGATAGAAATTAGAGTTTAAAAGAAAAAAACATGTATTTTGTATGTGTGAGTGTTCATTTTTATATGTGGAGACTATAACAAGCTTGAATTAGGGTTTAATGCAACAACGAAAACCCAAATCCTTCCATTACTTACCAAATTGTTAGCATGAAAAATAGATAATGGAAAAAATGAGGATTGGATGGGTGGGAAATTATAACATACCCATCCTACAATAAGGTATAAAATATTTTATGCATTAGTCTTGAAGTTTAGAGGACATAGTCGGATTTTTTAGACAAAAACCTTCTTCTATGCAGAAAGGGTAAAAATTGCCTTGTAAAACGAAGAGGTCAAATTGTTAAAAATGGCCTTGTTGAAATGCATGCCAAACTGAGGGAAATGCATGTCCAATGGTGAAATTGGTATGATTATATCAGGGATATATAGGCTTATGAAAAATACATTCCTTCATATAAATTATGCATTCCCCAAGGTGAAAAATGCATGCCCTAAAAAGGAAAAATGCATAAAATGCATGAAAACAGGCCAAATGAAAAATGCATGCCCTAGGAAGAAAAATGCATGCCTTGTGTTGGTTATTGTATGTTGAACTTATGAAATTACATGAAAATAGGTTATTGAGGAAAATGCATGCCCTGTGTCGGAAAAATGCATACCTAAAGTTTAAATTACACACTGAGGGCATGGGATTTCATGTTTACATAGTAAGGAGGACTATGCACACCTTGTTAATGCCAAATGCATGCCTGCACTATAAAAATGCACACCCTTGACATGTTATGCATCCCTATGGTGGCCTAAACCCTAAATGGTTCTTCCTTAGCCTATATGAATTGTTTCCATAGGAATATGAATGAAAATGGATGTTGATCCATTATGTATGATTGATGCTACTATGGCATATCTTATAGCAACTTTGAACCCATGTTTGACAAGTTGTTTGGAAACATACATATGTAGTTAACCTTATATGTTGAGTTGTTACCCGAGTCCCGGAATCTTAGAAACTCAAAGTACTTGCAAGTCTCCCACACCTATGATTGATTTCAAATACATGTAAGATATGTTTCTTACCATTTAATTTGAGATTGATTTTGTTTGTTTGTATTATAGTTGACAATGTTTGTAATTTTTCTTTCAAAATTACCTTGACACTTTCTGACAATCATCTTTTTATTTTCCAAGTTACAACGCCTAAGGAAAACCTTCGAGTACTTCCCCTCATTTAGAGGATGGAAATTTTTCATTAATTCTAAAAAATCCCAAGTCCATTGTTAAAAAATGCTACAAATCTACTTGAGTGTGTTTATAAAAATGCATGACAAGTTTTGTAAAACTGTTATTTTTAATAAATTATATCATATATATAGAGATTGATTTACTTTTCTTAATAAAAGTGCTTCATAGAAAAATATACCAATATAACCCTAAATCATTTAAAAAAAAGTCATTTTCCTTCCGAGGGTTTCCTCATTGTGAGCATGTATTTCTCGACTTCCATTCCTCAACGTCCATCCCTATTAGCGTGCATTTATCAAAAAAACATTTCAACTTTGAACCTATAAGCCCATGGCTGCAATTGAAACATGGTTGTCCTCTACCATGGGTGCAACAGTTGAAACAGGCGGTTCCCGGGATGAAAAGTTCACTGTCAACAAATTCCAAGAGTGTGTCTATGCATGGAGAGACACAACGAATTGTCCAACATGTATGTTAATTATCTTGAGAAGAGCAGAGGTTTTTGACTATATGTTTGTACCCTTCAATTTAGAAAATGAGGAGATAGATATGGCCATAGCTAATTATGATGATATAGCTATGGAACTAAAACTATTTGGGCAGAGTGTTGTTGACCCCTATATCTTTCTTTTCTCTCACTTTTACTCACTTAAAAAATTTCTTGTTTTTTCATGGTCCCATATGTTTTTCCACAAGATTTATGTGTTATGTAAAACACACCTTTCTTTTTCGTGGTATACAAATTGTACCATACTTAGTCGTTTTTCCATATCTTGGCGGGTTCACGGGTTGGTGGACTCGTGGGTGCATCCTTTCATATTTTCATAAGTTTGTTACCACTAAAATGCACCTATTACTTCCATGTTCCCCATAACTTCCAACACTTTGGTTTTTTAGTATCCTCTCTTTTATAGCGGGTTGGTGGACTCGTGGAATCGTTTTCTTTTCTAACCCATCCTTGTGAGTTCGACCGACAGATACCAATACTTAACCATTTTCTCATATCAAGTTCTTATATCAAGCCTTTATTATTACTATTGTTGACACTTAGCCATTTTGTGACTCATGGTGGGTTCGCGGGTTGGCAGACTCATGGGCTAGTATAAACATTTCTTCCATACCTAACTCCCCGCCATGTTGTGTCCCTACTCTTTCACACTTCTCGAGATATATTTAATGTTAATTCTATGTATTCAAGTGCTAATTGAATTTAAAAAAAGGTCAGTATTAATGGAATATGTATCGAGGCAATCACTTTTGATTCATAAAACTTTTGCATCAAAAAGAGAACTTAAGTAGTATTATCAATCGAGATCTTATCAATATTCTAAACAATGTTACAAAGAATTTCACCAACCTAGTTAAGATGGCTAAGAGAAAGAAACAATTTTGCGAAGATACCTTGAATTTCTTCACCCGAAAAGATCACAACTATCATTGGTCGAGGTCCTATTGGTATTATGCAACTTTACCAAACAAATACACCAACAATATATAAATGCCAGGAATATCTCTTGTTGGGTGTATCCCCGAAGTTTTTTATTGCAAAGAGATAGTCACTTAGTGTGTAGACAAGTTTGTTCAAAATTGGAGGACAATTCCGTTACATAATGATTTTCCTATCTCTTTGGCACCAACAGTTTTCAAGAACTTGTTGAAATTACTAGACCCGACTCTCACGTAAAAAGGAGACGAAGCCAAAAATTTTCTCAAGGGAAGGAATAATGGAATAAAGGTTCTGTAAGAATATTTGCAAGACCTTGCAACAATGATACAAGATTTATCTAGAATTCAGGTTAGTTCCTTGAAAGGCCCATATCGAGAAATTGCATGGACTTTTACTAGAATCACTGGTTAGGAGTCCACAATGACCATTCCTCTGTTGGCCCTATATATTTTACATTTCACAGTCCATTAAAAATGCTATCTTTGATTGGGAAAAAATATATATCTCTGCACAACTAGTGAATTTCAAGAGTGAGAAGAATTTCTACATGGCTTCTTATTTGATATTTTTCATTACACACTATCACATTTTCAAAGGCTTGAGCATTGGAAAAAGGGTAAATTTTAAGTTCGACCTAGTAACCATGTGGTACCAAGCCCTATGGAGACAAAATGTTATTCATTATTTCTATTAAGTTTATAATGATTTCGTGTTTGCATTAAAAAAACTGGTTTTCAAAGAGAATACCTCCAGATTGCCATTGGAAGCATCTTCTTTTCTAGATACAAAGGGAATTTTGGAAAAAAATGGAAAATTATAATATTATCAGAATTTTATGTTCTCAAGAAAAAACCCTTTTTCTCTTGTATTATGTACTAGATAGATTATTTGTTATAGAAGTAGAAAGACAATACAAGTTTGGGTTCCATGTTTTCTATGAAAAAAGGAAGAAACAGTTCATCCCCTTGCCATGGAAAGTTGGTGAAATTCTATTGAGGGGAATTGCTAAAATTGATGAATTTTCTTTCTATCTCGACTAATATAGTTTAATATTTGTAGAAGATATTAAGTGTTTCGATCCTAATTGCCTCTTTCACAATCATAAAGTATCAGTTGGAATTGTTCTTGCATCGGCTAATACCCTCATATTTGGAGAAGAAGAAGGTGGTAGCAATGACCCTCCTATTCAGGATATTAAGAAAACAATATGGTGATATAGAAAATATTGTAAGTACCACAGAGCATTACAAGCAAAAGGGAAAATCCTCAGGTGAAAGAAGTGCCCAATCTCCTGTTGTTTCTCATAAAAGTGGCCCACCCAAAGTAAATTCTTAGTCTTTAGCATCTCAACAAAAGAAATATTCAAATAATAATTCAGATGATGGTGGTGAGAAAACCCCTCCCCAAGAAAAATTGGAAAACCTTCACAAGTTGAAAGTGAAAAGAAAGAGAACCAATTCTCAACAAGAAGAGGAAGAAAACATACCTGAAAATTAAATTCCTCTTGAAGATAATATTTTAGATGTTGATATCGAGAATATCCATTTTCCTTAAGAAGAAGAGAGAGTACAAGAGAACACACAACTTCTTGTTGAACTTGTCATCCGGGATGAAGTCTTCTCAGATGAATAAACTTACTATGTACATAATGCATTGTTTGATAAATCTTCCAAAAAATTAATTTTGAAAATAACTTCAAAGAATAAAAAGAGAAAATTGTGTTTCACAATTGATCTCAGAGATATACCCCACATCTAAATTATCTTCAATTCACAGAGTTACATGAGATGCATAATATGTGTCCATAATTGATATGGAAGTAGAAAATTGCAGGCTTAAAGAAAGAGTGAAAGAATTGGAAGTGACTTTGATGCCTCCACCTATATTAGCCACCCCTATTTACATGGTCCAACCTAGCGGAAGCTTTCAGAGAACCCCAGAGTCAAGCTTAATATTGAGAGGAACCTCAAGTTTACTTACTGATACCTAACCTTTTGTTGAAAAAAACATAAAGAAAAGAATGTCACTCATTTTAAATACATGGGATTTAGAAAAAAGTTTCTCTTCTCTCGGTATCAGGATACAAAATACCAAGGAATATTTGAACACAGACATAGAAAATGATGAAGGATTTCTCAAAGATGGAATTTCCATGTTCACTGCAAAGGTTTTGGCAATGACAGAACAAAGAAGAAAATAAGGAGATTTTCCTTCTCAAAGTCATACAAATCAATTAAAAGCATGCTGGATTCAAATAATTAATATATTAAGGGGAATTTTAAGTGAAATTAATGACCTAACATGCAAAATGACTGGGTCATATTCAAAATTAATTGGGTTAGATATTGCGGGCACTACTATTGAGGTGTCATATCCAAAGTTGATAGAAAATTCAATTCTCTTGACTAAACAACAATTTGAGGAACATGTTGAGACTTTGAAAAGATTATCAACAAAGAAATTTGGCAGTATGGTAGAATACACTAATGATGATATCGATAGTTGGTTCGTGTAATATACAAATAGGAATGAATATATTGAGACCACCTTACAAAATTTATCAATCGACTTTAGAGAAATTGAAAATGAATTATTTAATATCAAAGTCAAGCAAGAGGTGATCGTTTCTCCCCTAAGGTAATATATTGAAGAATCGTTAAAAAAAGATTTAATCAAGATTACTGAGACTCCAACAGAAGCACTTAATACCAGTCATATAACCACATCAAACAAGGATACAAAAGGTGCATCAACAAGAAAATGAAAAAAGGAGAGGTTCATCATAGTAAGTCTAGAGATCATATTTATTCTCAAAATTTTCCTTTCAGATAAGAAATCATCCAGTTATGTTTATTCTTTACTTGAAGAAAATAACCGATTTTATGGTTGGCGAGAGCCCCAATCCCAGTCCGTTTGGAAAAATGCATTTATTTTCATCAAATTGTAAATATTTTATCATTTTTTAGAAAATCCCAAAGAACCAATTCAGGGTTAATTTTGATTGTATCTTTGAACTCTAAATATTTGAGGATACAATATTTGAAATTGACTCACCAAAATATTATTTTGATATCTTATTTTGACTCTTCTAAGGTTCTCTGATTTTTGGGACCATCTCTTTTCTTCCTACAAATGTGATTAAATATATTTTATGGATGTGATGAATGTGAGATCTGTTTTTATTCCTTATAATATATTATCTGTATATATTATTTCTGCCAATTTTATGAGTGAAGATTCTGGGTCCTTTTCTCAAGAATCGTTTATGTGTATATTTATATATAAAAAAATTAATTGAGTGATAAATATTTTGGGGCTTGCTTCATAGCATTCTCCTACTTATAAATATTTTCCTGAAAGAATAGTTTAGAAAAATCCAAAGAGGAATACCACCTCTATAAAAATGTAGGGGGATTCATATCCTTGTGAGGTTGTTGTTTTGGTCATAACAGACTCAAACATCAACATGCGTTTACCTAGAATATTTGTTTGCAAGAGAAAAAAAAATCCACGTAGATGGGGAGCAAAATTTGTTTCCAAAAAAATCCCCAAGGTAGAAAAGATTGAGATGGCCAGTAAAATATGTGGGAAAAATGTATCTTTTCCCAGGAATGGTTTAATGATGCTAGATGTTCCCCAGAGACTATACAAGTCTTTGATTCAAATTGTCCTTAGTACAATTATGAATCATCATAAGGATGATATTTAGGGTGACTGCATGAGGCTAGTCATTTATTAGGTTGAAGATAGGGTCATAAATGTCCATCATCTATTGGCTAAAAAATCACATTATTCCCTTGAAGAAAGTAACAATAAGAACATTAATTTCAGTTTCCTGGGCACACTGTAGAAAATTATATATTTAGATCGACTCGGTGACCAAACAAGCCCTCTTAAAACTTACATTAGGAGATCAAAAACAAAGAAAACCATTGAGTAAGTACCTAAACAGACTGCAGTTGATGGTGTGGAAATTAGTTCTGATACAATTTCACAAGATGAAGTTAATGATGTCATAACTTTGAGAGACCTACATGAATCTATGAATGAATATGAGGAGCAAGGAGGTATGGACAATTATATGGAAACATGCAATGATGGTTTTTTTGTTAGCTTAGAAACTATAATTGATAGAATTCCTCCTAAAATGACATTACTTGAATATAATGTCCCTGTTATGGGTGTTGATTCTGACTCTACAAGTTCAAATGTGAACAATCAAACATACATTTTTTATAACATATTCATTTTGTAGGTATTTGATAGAATAATGCATTACAAACTAGTTGCAATGGATGATTCTTCCTCTATATACAAATGGAAGGAAAAGTGTGAACTAAATCACGAGGATAATATTGAATGCTTGAAGAACATTGCAAGTCTGCAAACAACAATTACAAATCAAATAGAAGAATCAAGCAACATGATAAATGGAAAAGATAGTGTTATTGTTGCATTACGAAGGGAGGTATCCAATATTACAGAAGAATGTAAGAGGGAGGTTGATAATGCCAAGGGAATGTTTGAAAATGTCATTGTCTACATATCAAAACACTATTTCAAATCTTTAAGAAGAATTGAAAAGAAGAACAAATGTTTTGAATACACCTCCATTGCAAACTGCAAGTAATCCGATTGTGGATGAATTAAGAAAGAGTTTGAAGGAGAAATATGCATATATTGAAATTTTAAAGATTGAATTTGAAAAAAAAATGATAGAGGAATGAGAGAAGCATAAATTAGAGATTGATGAATATAGGAACATAGTGACCAGTTTGAAGAAACAAAATGTTAACCAAGGTAATAAGTTGAATCATAGAAAGATGACAATTGTTGGCACAAATGGGAAGATTAGAGGACTTAAAAAGGAAATAAAAATACTTATGAAAGAAGGTGACAACGATAAGGATAAAGGTAAAATTTAGGGTATGGGTAAGGGAAAAAGAAAAAGTAATGACAGTGCAACACAAGAGAAGATTGCAAGACTTGAAAAGGAAATAGAAAGTCAGAGTAAAGAAAGTGGCAAAAATCAAGATGCAGGTAAAATTCAGGGTATGGGCAAGGGTAAATATATAATTCAAGGCAGTCCAACAAAAACAATTCCTTCATTTGACTTGGAAAATCCTATAGAAAGAAAAGATAATATGTCTCAGGAAGCTATCTCATTAAGTAGTGACCTAGAAGATCTCTATGCCCCATCACCAATGTTGCAAACATTGAAGATGAAGATAGTTGAGAGAGATGAAAATATTAAATAGCTCAATAATGAACTCTCGCAGAATTGAAAGGCACAACATTTGGGATGTGACGTGGAGATACAAAAGTTGAAATCCCAAGTTGTTGATTTTCAACAGTAATTACAGAGTACAACGGTAATTGAGGCAGTGCCAATTTTTTTGCTAAATCGGAGAAACAATATTTGAGGGAACAAAAGCTTGAGAATGAAGTACAAAAACTTAGGGGTCAATTGGATGAAGTTCAATCCAAACTAAAAATAGAAAAGGAACAACTTGAAAAGAATAAACAAGACAATTCCAAGAAGTGTAAGAAGAATGCAAAAATGTTGAAAAAGAAAACAAAAGATAAAACAATATTGCAAGAGAAATTGCAAAAATGTGGAAAAAAAATTAAAGATCTAGAGAAACAATTACAACATGTGTCTGCTACAACTACAGAACAATCAAAAGTCTCTACAATAGAAAAGAGAGGCTCTACAAATTTTTCTTCATCTCAAGAGCAGGGCTTGTAGAAACCTCCCAAGCAGCCTAGGGTAGTTGCAAAATAACATTAGTTTATGTACTTTGTACTCCATGTAATTACATTTAAAGATGCAATATATATCATTTCCACAGTTTAATAACATTGTATTTTATTTTATGTAGTTAATGACATGTATAAGTGTATATATTTATTGACATGTATGAGTGTGTATAGTTACATATCAAAGCCCGTAATACTTTAAAAGTTACTCGAGATTGAGTTATACAAATATACACCACCATTCTCATCTTTTTTGCAGATGTTTGAGTAAAACATATGTAGTTTCTTGTACTTGACATTTTGATATAACAATTGTATAGATTTATCTTTCTTGTTATAAATATGAAACTTATACGTATCAAGTATGAATATGGCTTGTAAAACAATAAGTGTGCATGCAAATTACAATACATACACAAGCTAGAAATGCTGCCCAATTTCCTCAACAATGGTAATTTCCATACCACGATCATTCATAATCCAATATATGGATAAAATATATATAACTAGCACTTAGCACATGGAATGCATACAATAATAGTCCACAACCACAATATCTCACTTGAGGAATCATTAATCGATCATCTATCACTATAAAGAATTTCAAAGTTGTGTATGTAACAATACATATTAGTTCATGCATGTAACCCCAAACCAAAATGTACATTTCACCCTATTCCAAATTCTGGGGACACAACAACTTATATACAACCTGCATTTTTCCATAACAGGGCGTGCATTGTCCTCAATGCCATGTTTTTATGAAATTTCATAAGGACAGTGTGCATAATGTGCATAATTCATACAAAGATATGAATTTTCCCTAACATTGTGATTTAAGGAAGATATAATTCAAATCCTAACATAAGGATTGCATTTTTCAGTCCAAGGTATGTTCAAACTTCATATACAATAACAATCGACAGCCACAATATTTCACTTGTGTAATAATTAATCTATCATCTATCATTATGAAGCATTTCATATTTTCATATGTAACAATACATATTAGTTCATGTATGTAACTCCAAACCAAAATATATATTTCACCCTGCACCAAATTCTCGGGACATAACAACATATGTATAGCCTGCCTTTTTCCCTAACAGGGCGTGCATTCCTCAATGCCCTATTTTCATGAAATTTTATAAGGAAAGTATGCATAATGTGCATAATTCATCTAACAATGTAAATTTTCCCTAACATTATGTTTTCAATAAGTTATCATGCAAATCCTAACACAAGGCTTGCATTTTTCACTCAAGGGCATGCATTTTACAACATGCCCCATTTTTAAGCAGAAAACACATAATTTGCATTTTTTTTATCTTGCATTTTATTTTTAAGGAATACATATCTCATATTAAGTAATGAGTTACTCATTGTCCTATATATACATCATATCATCATACAAAATTCACCATTGTAGCTTTTCTACAAATTTTCTACAAGCCTGTAGCTTCTAATATTTCCTATAATATTGACCCATTCATTCTACAAGATTTTTTTTGGAATATACAGATGTACAAATTTTCTACAACCTTGTAGCTTGTAATATTTCCTATAATATTGACCTATTCATTCTATATTTCATCAAAAGGTCATGAATCTTTGTGCATAGAAATTATCCTTTTTGGAGTGTAAATGCCTTCCTAATTGTACAAACATGTTAAAACTATTGTAATAATCAAGTTACAACTTAAAAATTAAATTATGGAGGTTTATCCAACTTTGGGCATTCATCTTCCTATAGCCAAATTTAACAAATTGGCCCTTCGGTTTTACAAGGCAATTGTTAGCCTTTATGCACATCAAGTAGGTGTTTGTATCAAACTTCCAATATAAGGCTATATTCAAGTGTATAATCACAAATTACACCTTATTCAAGTTGAACCACTCAATTTGGGTCAACATTGAGACTAGGGTGTGCATTTTACTCTAATGTCGTTTCGACTTCATATTTACATGTAACCCAAATCTAGGTGCATGAAAGGAACCTATCCCATTCTTAAATTGCACTTTAGATGACATGGGTTAATTTTCCATATATAAAACTCCATATTAAAACTTATAAAATAATTTTTGGAGCTATAGAGAAGCTTGGACATGCATCTTAATTTGGCCACTTAGTACTATTGCGACCTTCCAAATTACAAGACAAACTTTACCTCTTCTGCACAACAACCTTTTTTAAACTTGCAATTGCAAACTTAACAACATGAATAGGTATAATATGATAAACCACACCCCCAAAAACCTTCACAACTCAAACATAAGGTATAATAAAACCTTCAATTATGTTTTACAAGAAGGTTGGGCATTTCTTCTAAGGTTTTTCTAGGAATCTCTTGCTTATTTTTGCACAAAAAATTCTTTTATGACTAAAAATGAAAAACTAAGTATATAGTCTTATGAAAAATGACTTAAAAAATCATTTACAATTTGAACCACTTAAATTGAATGAGTTTTGAGACTTGGTCATGCATTTTAGTGTATCCTGGCATGCATTTTGCACCAAGGCAAACTTATACCAATGCAAAATTTTGCCTCTTTGTCCTAGAAGACAATTTTAGGTCTTTTTGCAAGTCAACAGGTTTTAAGTTTCAAATCGCACAAACAAAGGTATAGAAATATGTACTACTTTTTTACAACCCTGTAACTTGTAATATTTCATGTAGTATTGACCTCTTTATTCTATTGCATAAATTAGAGTTAATTTTTATTCCATTTTTTTTATGTATACTTGGTTGGTTAGAAGTCATTGACCTTGATTTCTTTCATAACCCACCATCCTCTAATTCATCAAAAGGTAATTAATCTTTGCGAATAGAAATCATCCTTATTGGAGTGCAAATGCACTCCTAATTGTACAAACATGTTTAAAATATTTTAATAATCAATTTACAACTTAAATATTAAATTATGGAGGATTATTCAACTTTGGACGTGCAATTTCCTTTAGCCAACTTTAACAAATTGGCCCTTCGGTTTTACAAGGCAATTTTTAGCCTTTATGCACATCAAGTATTTTTTTTTTCTGGAACCACCAATATAAGGCTATGTCAAGGTGTAAATTCACAAATTACAACTTCTTCAAGTTGAACCACTTAATTTGGGTCAAAATTGAGACGAGGGTGTGCATTTTACTCTAAGGTGGTTTTGACTTCATATTTACATGAAATCCCAAATCTAGGTACTTGAAATGAACCTCTTATGTTCTTAAATTTTTCTTTAGATAACACAGGTAAATACAAAATATAGATATATCCATTGTACAACTTATAAAAAAAATTTAGGTGCTACAGGGAAGCTTGGGCGTGCATTTTAATTGTCACTTAATATGGTTTTGACCTTTCAATTTACAAAGCAAACTTTGCCTCTTTTGCAGAACAACCATTTTAATGATTGCAATTGTAAAATTAACAACATGATCAAGTATAATATGATAAACCACACCCCAACAACTTGCACAACTCAATTCTACGGTATAATAAAACCTTGAATTACTTTTTACAAACAAGTTATGCATTTATAGGGTTTTACTAGGCATCTCTTGCTTATTTTTGCACAACAAAGTATTTTATGACTTCAAACAAAAAAATAAGTACATAGGTTTATGTAAAATGACTTAAAAACTAGTTTACAGTTTTAACCAGTCAAATTGAATGATGGTTTATACCTGGGGGTGCATTTTAGTGTATCTTAGCATGCAATTGCACCAAGGAAAATTTTTCCCTCTATTGTAGGAAAATCCCCCTGCGGATAGGTGAATTCCCTCTTGGATCTTAAACCCCTATGACCAAGACAGAAAAGTGCTAACTTTGAACACTAACTTTCCTTTAAACATAACCAAGCTAATCAATAGAGAACATGAAGAATATATGAGTACCTTTTTATGAAGTTTGTTCTCGCCCAGTCCAAGTTGAACTTGATCTCCAAGTCCTTCAACGAGTCCTACAATCCAATAAACAACAAAGACAAAGAATACTCCCTATTCTACTATGATTAGTTTAAAACTAGATTTATCTATGAGACAAGTTCATGCAAATGTACACAATCTTGAAGGAATCAGGCCAAGCACATGTATTAATGAGAACAAAATAAGGTGCTTACAAATTGTAGATGCAGATGTAGCAGCCTCACTAATCTCTCCTTGTTCGACCCCTTGCTCGAATGATCCACAATCAAAATGACAATACTTTTCACTGATTATTCTCCTCCCTTTCACCATGAGAATGCCTCCTTATATAGGCTTTGAGAGGCCTAACCATCCTAGATATTCTTAGGATAAGTTGAGTATCTTTCTCCATCAGTTGTGGAACTCCCTTTAGATCCAGCCTTGGTCATAGATTCGAG
>ML808290.1:38369-80834 GCA_009831015.1 Picea engelmannii
AAAACCCAAATCCTTCCATTACTTACCAAATTGTTAGCATGAAAAATAGATAATGGAAAAAATGAGGATTGGATGGGTGGGAAATTATAACATACCCATCCTACAATAAGGTATAAAATATTTTATGCATTAGTCTTGAAGTTTAGAGGACATAGTCGGATTTTTTAGACAAAAACCTTCTTCTATGCAGAAAGGGTAAAAATTGCCTTGTAAAACGAAGAGGTCAAATTGTTAAAAATGGCCTTGTTGAAATGCATGCCAAACTGAGGGAAATGCATGTCCAATGGTGAAATTGGTATGATTATATCAGGGATATATAGGCTTATGAAAAATACATTCCTTCATATAAATTATGCATTCCCCAAGGTGAAAAATGCATGCCCTAAAAAGGAAAAATGCATAAAATGCATGAAAACAGGCCAAATGAAAAATGCATGCCCTAGGAAGAAAAATGCATGCCTTGTGTTGGTTATTGTATGTTGAACTTATGAAATTACATGAAAATAGGTTATTGAGGAAAATGCATGCCCTGTGTCGGAAAAATGCATACCTAAAGTTTAAATTACACACTGAGGGCATGGGATTTCATGTTTACATAGTAAGGAGGACTATGCACACCTTGTTAATGCCAAATGCATGCCTGCACTATAAAAATGCACACCCTTGACATGTTATGCATCCCTATGGTGGCCTAAACCCTAAATGGTTCTTCCTTAGCCTATATGAATTGTTTCCATAGGAATATGAATGAAAATGGATGTTGATCCATTATGTATGATTGATGCTACTATGGCATATCTTATAGCAACTTTGAACCCATGTTTGACAAGTTGTTTGGAAACATACATATGTAGTTAACCTTATATGTTGAGTTGTTACCCGAGTCCCGGAATCTTAGAAACTCAAAGTACTTGCAAGTCTCCCACACCTATGATTGATTTCAAATACATGTAAGATATGTTTCTTACCATTTAATTTGAGATTGATTTTGTTTGTTTGTATTATAGTTGACAATGTTTGTAATTTTTCTTTCAAAATTACCTTGACACTTTCTGACAATCATCTTTTTATTTTCCAAGTTACAACGCCTAAGGAAAACCTTCGAGTACTTCCCCTCATTTAGAGGATGGAAATTTTTCATTAATTCTAAAAAATCCCAAGTCCATTGTTAAAAAATGCTACAAATCTACTTGAGTGTGTTTATAAAAATGCATGACAAGTTTTGTAAAACTGTTATTTTTAATAAATTATATCATATATATAGAGATTGATTTACTTTTCTTAATAAAAGTGCTTCATAGAAAAATATACCAATATAACCCTAAATCATTTAAAAAAAAGTCATTTTCCTTCCGAGGGTTTCCTCATTGTGAGCATGTATTTCTCGACTTCCATTCCTCAACGTCCATCCCTATTAGCGTGCATTTATCAAAAAAACATTTCAACTTTGAACCTATAAGCCCATGGCTGCAATTGAAACATGGTTGTCCTCTACCATGGGTGCAACAGTTGAAACAGGCGGTTCCCGGGATGAAAAGTTCACTGTCAACAAATTCCAAGAGTGTGTCTATGCATGGAGAGACACAACGAATTGTCCAACATGTATGTTAATTATCTTGAGAAGAGCAGAGGTTTTTGACTATATGTTTGTACCCTTCAATTTAGAAAATGAGGAGATAGATATGGCCATAGCTAATTATGATGATATAGCTATGGAACTAAAACTATTTGGGCAGAGTGTTGTTGACCCCTATATCTTTCTTTTCTCTCACTTTTACTCACTTAAAAAATTTCTTGTTTTTTCATGGTCCCATATGTTTTTCCACAAGATTTATGTGTTATGTAAAACACACCTTTCTTTTTCGTGGTATACAAATTGTACCATACTTAGTCGTTTTTCCATATCTTGGCGGGTTCACGGGTTGGTGGACTCGTGGGTGCATCCTTTCATATTTTCATAAGTTTGTTACCACTAAAATGCACCTATTACTTCCATGTTCCCCATAACTTCCAACACTTTGGTTTTTTAGTATCCTCTCTTTTATAGCGGGTTGGTGGACTCGTGGAATCGTTTTCTTTTCTAACCCATCCTTGTGAGTTCGACCGACAGATACCAATACTTAACCATTTTCTCATATCAAGTTCTTATATCAAGCCTTTATTATTACTATTGTTGACACTTAGCCATTTTGTGACTCATGGTGGGTTCGCGGGTTGGCAGACTCATGGGCTAGTATAAACATTTCTTCCATACCTAACTCCCCGCCATGTTGTGTCCCTACTCTTTCACACTTCTCGAGATATATTTAATGTTAATTCTATGTATTCAAGTGCTAATTGAATTTAAAAAAAGGTCAGTATTAATGGAATATGTATCGAGGCAATCACTTTTGATTCATAAAACTTTTGCATCAAAAAGAGAACTTAAGTAGTATTATCAATCGAGATCTTATCAATATTCTAAACAATGTTACAAAGAATTTCACCAACCTAGTTAAGATGGCTAAGAGAAAGAAACAATTTTGCGAAGATACCTTGAATTTCTTCACCCGAAAAGATCACAACTATCATTGGTCGAGGTCCTATTGGTATTATGCAACTTTACCAAACAAATACACCAACAATATATAAATGCCAGGAATATCTCTTGTTGGGTGTATCCCCGAAGTTTTTTATTGCAAAGAGATAGTCACTTAGTGTGTAGACAAGTTTGTTCAAAATTGGAGGACAATTCCGTTACATAATGATTTTCCTATCTCTTTGGCACCAACAGTTTTCAAGAACTTGTTGAAATTACTAGACCCGACTCTCACGTAAAAAGGAGACGAAGCCAAAAATTTTCTCAAGGGAAGGAATAATGGAATAAAGGTTCTGTAAGAATATTTGCAAGACCTTGCAACAATGATACAAGATTTATCTAGAATTCAGGTTAGTTCCTTGAAAGGCCCATATCGAGAAATTGCATGGACTTTTACTAGAATCACTGGTTAGGAGTCCACAATGACCATTCCTCTGTTGGCCCTATATATTTTACATTTCACAGTCCATTAAAAATGCTATCTTTGATTGGGAAAAAATATATATCTCTGCACAACTAGTGAATTTCAAGAGTGAGAAGAATTTCTACATGGCTTCTTATTTGATATTTTTCATTACACACTATCACATTTTCAAAGGCTTGAGCATTGGAAAAAGGGTAAATTTTAAGTTCGACCTAGTAACCATGTGGTACCAAGCCCTATGGAGACAAAATGTTATTCATTATTTCTATTAAGTTTATAATGATTTCGTGTTTGCATTAAAAAAACTGGTTTTCAAAGAGAATACCTCCAGATTGCCATTGGAAGCATCTTCTTTTCTAGATACAAAGGGAATTTTGGAAAAAAATGGAAAATTATAATATTATCAGAATTTTATGTTCTCAAGAAAAAACCCTTTTTCTCTTGTATTATGTACTAGATAGATTATTTGTTATAGAAGTAGAAAGACAATACAAGTTTGGGTTCCATGTTTTCTATGAAAAAAGGAAGAAACAGTTCATCCCCTTGCCATGGAAAGTTGGTGAAATTCTATTGAGGGGAATTGCTAAAATTGATGAATTTTCTTTCTATCTCGACTAATATAGTTTAATATTTGTAGAAGATATTAAGTGTTTCGATCCTAATTGCCTCTTTCACAATCATAAAGTATCAGTTGGAATTGTTCTTGCATCGGCTAATACCCTCATATTTGGAGAAGAAGAAGGTGGTAGCAATGACCCTCCTATTCAGGATATTAAGAAAACAATATGGTGATATAGAAAATATTGTAAGTACCACAGAGCATTACAAGCAAAAGGGAAAATCCTCAGGTGAAAGAAGTGCCCAATCTCCTGTTGTTTCTCATAAAAGTGGCCCACCCAAAGTAAATTCTTAGTCTTTAGCATCTCAACAAAAGAAATATTCAAATAATAATTCAGATGATGGTGGTGAGAAAACCCCTCCCCAAGAAAAATTGGAAAACCTTCACAAGTTGAAAGTGAAAAGAAAGAGAACCAATTCTCAACAAGAAGAGGAAGAAAACATACCTGAAAATTAAATTCCTCTTGAAGATAATATTTTAGATGTTGATATCGAGAATATCCATTTTCCTTAAGAAGAAGAGAGAGTACAAGAGAACACACAACTTCTTGTTGAACTTGTCATCCGGGATGAAGTCTTCTCAGATGAATAAACTTACTATGTACATAATGCATTGTTTGATAAATCTTCCAAAAAATTAATTTTGAAAATAACTTCAAAGAATAAAAAGAGAAAATTGTGTTTCACAATTGATCTCAGAGATATACCCCACATCTAAATTATCTTCAATTCACAGAGTTACATGAGATGCATAATATGTGTCCATAATTGATATGGAAGTAGAAAATTGCAGGCTTAAAGAAAGAGTGAAAGAATTGGAAGTGACTTTGATGCCTCCACCTATATTAGCCACCCCTATTTACATGGTCCAACCTAGCGGAAGCTTTCAGAGAACCCCAGAGTCAAGCTTAATATTGAGAGGAACCTCAAGTTTACTTACTGATACCTAACCTTTTGTTGAAAAAAACATAAAGAAAAGAATGTCACTCATTTTAAATACATGGGATTTAGAAAAAAGTTTCTCTTCTCTCGGTATCAGGATACAAAATACCAAGGAATATTTGAACACAGACATAGAAAATGATGAAGGATTTCTCAAAGATGGAATTTCCATGTTCACTGCAAAGGTTTTGGCAATGACAGAACAAAGAAGAAAATAAGGAGATTTTCCTTCTCAAAGTCATACAAATCAATTAAAAGCATGCTGGATTCAAATAATTAATATATTAAGGGGAATTTTAAGTGAAATTAATGACCTAACATGCAAAATGACTGGGTCATATTCAAAATTAATTGGGTTAGATATTGCGGGCACTACTATTGAGGTGTCATATCCAAAGTTGATAGAAAATTCAATTCTCTTGACTAAACAACAATTTGAGGAACATGTTGAGACTTTGAAAAGATTATCAACAAAGAAATTTGGCAGTATGGTAGAATACACTAATGATGATATCGATAGTTGGTTCGTGTAATATACAAATAGGAATGAATATATTGAGACCACCTTACAAAATTTATCAATCGACTTTAGAGAAATTGAAAATGAATTATTTAATATCAAAGTCAAGCAAGAGGTGATCGTTTCTCCCCTAAGGTAATATATTGAAGAATCGTTAAAAAAAGATTTAATCAAGATTACTGAGACTCCAACAGAAGCACTTAATACCAGTCATATAACCACATCAAACAAGGATACAAAAGGTGCATCAACAAGAAAATGAAAAAAGGAGAGGTTCATCATAGTAAGTCTAGAGATCATATTTATTCTCAAAATTTTCCTTTCAGATAAGAAATCATCCAGTTATGTTTATTCTTTACTTGAAGAAAATAACCGATTTTATGGTTGGCGAGAGCCCCAATCCCAGTCCGTTTGGAAAAATGCATTTATTTTCATCAAATTGTAAATATTTTATCATTTTTTAGAAAATCCCAAAGAACCAATTCAGGGTTAATTTTGATTGTATCTTTGAACTCTAAATATTTGAGGATACAATATTTGAAATTGACTCACCAAAATATTATTTTGATATCTTATTTTGACTCTTCTAAGGTTCTCTGATTTTTGGGACCATCTCTTTTCTTCCTACAAATGTGATTAAATATATTTTATGGATGTGATGAATGTGAGATCTGTTTTTATTCCTTATAATATATTATCTGTATATATTATTTCTGCCAATTTTATGAGTGAAGATTCTGGGTCCTTTTCTCAAGAATCGTTTATGTGTATATTTATATATAAAAAAATTAATTGAGTGATAAATATTTTGGGGCTTGCTTCATAGCATTCTCCTACTTATAAATATTTTCCTGAAAGAATAGTTTAGAAAAATCCAAAGAGGAATACCACCTCTATAAAAATGTAGGGGGATTCATATCCTTGTGAGGTTGTTGTTTTGGTCATAACAGACTCAAACATCAACATGCGTTTACCTAGAATATTTGTTTGCAAGAGAAAAAAAAATCCACGTAGATGGGGAGCAAAATTTGTTTCCAAAAAAATCCCCAAGGTAGAAAAGATTGAGATGGCCAGTAAAATATGTGGGAAAAATGTATCTTTTCCCAGGAATGGTTTAATGATGCTAGATGTTCCCCAGAGACTATACAAGTCTTTGATTCAAATTGTCCTTAGTACAATTATGAATCATCATAAGGATGATATTTAGGGTGACTGCATGAGGCTAGTCATTTATTAGGTTGAAGATAGGGTCATAAATGTCCATCATCTATTGGCTAAAAAATCACATTATTCCCTTGAAGAAAGTAACAATAAGAACATTAATTTCAGTTTCCTGGGCACACTGTAGAAAATTATATATTTAGATCGACTCGGTGACCAAACAAGCCCTCTTAAAACTTACATTAGGAGATCAAAAACAAAGAAAACCATTGAGTAAGTACCTAAACAGACTGCAGTTGATGGTGTGGAAATTAGTTCTGATACAATTTCACAAGATGAAGTTAATGATGTCATAACTTTGAGAGACCTACATGAATCTATGAATGAATATGAGGAGCAAGGAGGTATGGACAATTATATGGAAACATGCAATGATGGTTTTTTTGTTAGCTTAGAAACTATAATTGATAGAATTCCTCCTAAAATGACATTACTTGAATATAATGTCCCTGTTATGGGTGTTGATTCTGACTCTACAAGTTCAAATGTGAACAATCAAACATACATTTTTTATAACATATTCATTTTGTAGGTATTTGATAGAATAATGCATTACAAACTAGTTGCAATGGATGATTCTTCCTCTATATACAAATGGAAGGAAAAGTGTGAACTAAATCACGAGGATAATATTGAATGCTTGAAGAACATTGCAAGTCTGCAAACAACAATTACAAATCAAATAGAAGAATCAAGCAACATGATAAATGGAAAAGATAGTGTTATTGTTGCATTACGAAGGGAGGTATCCAATATTACAGAAGAATGTAAGAGGGAGGTTGATAATGCCAAGGGAATGTTTGAAAATGTCATTGTCTACATATCAAAACACTATTTCAAATCTTTAAGAAGAATTGAAAAGAAGAACAAATGTTTTGAATACACCTCCATTGCAAACTGCAAGTAATCCGATTGTGGATGAATTAAGAAAGAGTTTGAAGGAGAAATATGCATATATTGAAATTTTAAAGATTGAATTTGAAAAAAAAATGATAGAGGAATGAGAGAAGCATAAATTAGAGATTGATGAATATAGGAACATAGTGACCAGTTTGAAGAAACAAAATGTTAACCAAGGTAATAAGTTGAATCATAGAAAGATGACAATTGTTGGCACAAATGGGAAGATTAGAGGACTTAAAAAGGAAATAAAAATACTTATGAAAGAAGGTGACAACGATAAGGATAAAGGTAAAATTTAGGGTATGGGTAAGGGAAAAAGAAAAAGTAATGACAGTGCAACACAAGAGAAGATTGCAAGACTTGAAAAGGAAATAGAAAGTCAGAGTAAAGAAAGTGGCAAAAATCAAGATGCAGGTAAAATTCAGGGTATGGGCAAGGGTAAATATATAATTCAAGGCAGTCCAACAAAAACAATTCCTTCATTTGACTTGGAAAATCCTATAGAAAGAAAAGATAATATGTCTCAGGAAGCTATCTCATTAAGTAGTGACCTAGAAGATCTCTATGCCCCATCACCAATGTTGCAAACATTGAAGATGAAGATAGTTGAGAGAGATGAAAATATTAAATAGCTCAATAATGAACTCTCGCAGAATTGAAAGGCACAACATTTGGGATGTGACGTGGAGATACAAAAGTTGAAATCCCAAGTTGTTGATTTTCAACAGTAATTACAGAGTACAACGGTAATTGAGGCAGTGCCAATTTTTTTGCTAAATCGGAGAAACAATATTTGAGGGAACAAAAGCTTGAGAATGAAGTACAAAAACTTAGGGGTCAATTGGATGAAGTTCAATCCAAACTAAAAATAGAAAAGGAACAACTTGAAAAGAATAAACAAGACAATTCCAAGAAGTGTAAGAAGAATGCAAAAATGTTGAAAAAGAAAACAAAAGATAAAACAATATTGCAAGAGAAATTGCAAAAATGTGGAAAAAAAATTAAAGATCTAGAGAAACAATTACAACATGTGTCTGCTACAACTACAGAACAATCAAAAGTCTCTACAATAGAAAAGAGAGGCTCTACAAATTTTTCTTCATCTCAAGAGCAGGGCTTGTAGAAACCTCCCAAGCAGCCTAGGGTAGTTGCAAAATAACATTAGTTTATGTACTTTGTACTCCATGTAATTACATTTAAAGATGCAATATATATCATTTCCACAGTTTAATAACATTGTATTTTATTTTATGTAGTTAATGACATGTATAAGTGTATATATTTATTGACATGTATGAGTGTGTATAGTTACATATCAAAGCCCGTAATACTTTAAAAGTTACTCGAGATTGAGTTATACAAATATACACCACCATTCTCATCTTTTTTGCAGATGTTTGAGTAAAACATATGTAGTTTCTTGTACTTGACATTTTGATATAACAATTGTATAGATTTATCTTTCTTGTTATAAATATGAAACTTATACGTATCAAGTATGAATATGGCTTGTAAAACAATAAGTGTGCATGCAAATTACAATACATACACAAGCTAGAAATGCTGCCCAATTTCCTCAACAATGGTAATTTCCATACCACGATCATTCATAATCCAATATATGGATAAAATATATATAACTAGCACTTAGCACATGGAATGCATACAATAATAGTCCACAACCACAATATCTCACTTGAGGAATCATTAATCGATCATCTATCACTATAAAGAATTTCAAAGTTGTGTATGTAACAATACATATTAGTTCATGCATGTAACCCCAAACCAAAATGTACATTTCACCCTATTCCAAATTCTGGGGACACAACAACTTATATACAACCTGCATTTTTCCATAACAGGGCGTGCATTGTCCTCAATGCCATGTTTTTATGAAATTTCATAAGGACAGTGTGCATAATGTGCATAATTCATACAAAGATATGAATTTTCCCTAACATTGTGATTTAAGGAAGATATAATTCAAATCCTAACATAAGGATTGCATTTTTCAGTCCAAGGTATGTTCAAACTTCATATACAATAACAATCGACAGCCACAATATTTCACTTGTGTAATAATTAATCTATCATCTATCATTATGAAGCATTTCATATTTTCATATGTAACAATACATATTAGTTCATGTATGTAACTCCAAACCAAAATATATATTTCACCCTGCACCAAATTCTCGGGACATAACAACATATGTATAGCCTGCCTTTTTCCCTAACAGGGCGTGCATTCCTCAATGCCCTATTTTCATGAAATTTTATAAGGAAAGTATGCATAATGTGCATAATTCATCTAACAATGTAAATTTTCCCTAACATTATGTTTTCAATAAGTTATCATGCAAATCCTAACACAAGGCTTGCATTTTTCACTCAAGGGCATGCATTTTACAACATGCCCCATTTTTAAGCAGAAAACACATAATTTGCATTTTTTTTATCTTGCATTTTATTTTTAAGGAATACATATCTCATATTAAGTAATGAGTTACTCATTGTCCTATATATACATCATATCATCATACAAAATTCACCATTGTAGCTTTTCTACAAATTTTCTACAAGCCTGTAGCTTCTAATATTTCCTATAATATTGACCCATTCATTCTACAAGATTTTTTTTGGAATATACAGATGTACAAATTTTCTACAACCTTGTAGCTTGTAATATTTCCTATAATATTGACCTATTCATTCTATATTTCATCAAAAGGTCATGAATCTTTGTGCATAGAAATTATCCTTTTTGGAGTGTAAATGCCTTCCTAATTGTACAAACATGTTAAAACTATTGTAATAATCAAGTTACAACTTAAAAATTAAATTATGGAGGTTTATCCAACTTTGGGCATTCATCTTCCTATAGCCAAATTTAACAAATTGGCCCTTCGGTTTTACAAGGCAATTGTTAGCCTTTATGCACATCAAGTAGGTGTTTGTATCAAACTTCCAATATAAGGCTATATTCAAGTGTATAATCACAAATTACACCTTATTCAAGTTGAACCACTCAATTTGGGTCAACATTGAGACTAGGGTGTGCATTTTACTCTAATGTCGTTTCGACTTCATATTTACATGTAACCCAAATCTAGGTGCATGAAAGGAACCTATCCCATTCTTAAATTGCACTTTAGATGACATGGGTTAATTTTCCATATATAAAACTCCATATTAAAACTTATAAAATAATTTTTGGAGCTATAGAGAAGCTTGGACATGCATCTTAATTTGGCCACTTAGTACTATTGCGACCTTCCAAATTACAAGACAAACTTTACCTCTTCTGCACAACAACCTTTTTTAAACTTGCAATTGCAAACTTAACAACATGAATAGGTATAATATGATAAACCACACCCCCAAAAACCTTCACAACTCAAACATAAGGTATAATAAAACCTTCAATTATGTTTTACAAGAAGGTTGGGCATTTCTTCTAAGGTTTTTCTAGGAATCTCTTGCTTATTTTTGCACAAAAAATTCTTTTATGACTAAAAATGAAAAACTAAGTATATAGTCTTATGAAAAATGACTTAAAAAATCATTTACAATTTGAACCACTTAAATTGAATGAGTTTTGAGACTTGGTCATGCATTTTAGTGTATCCTGGCATGCATTTTGCACCAAGGCAAACTTATACCAATGCAAAATTTTGCCTCTTTGTCCTAGAAGACAATTTTAGGTCTTTTTGCAAGTCAACAGGTTTTAAGTTTCAAATCGCACAAACAAAGGTATAGAAATATGTACTACTTTTTTACAACCCTGTAACTTGTAATATTTCATGTAGTATTGACCTCTTTATTCTATTGCATAAATTAGAGTTAATTTTTATTCCATTTTTTTTATGTATACTTGGTTGGTTAGAAGTCATTGACCTTGATTTCTTTCATAACCCACCATCCTCTAATTCATCAAAAGGTAATTAATCTTTGCGAATAGAAATCATCCTTATTGGAGTGCAAATGCACTCCTAATTGTACAAACATGTTTAAAATATTTTAATAATCAATTTACAACTTAAATATTAAATTATGGAGGATTATTCAACTTTGGACGTGCAATTTCCTTTAGCCAACTTTAACAAATTGGCCCTTCGGTTTTACAAGGCAATTTTTAGCCTTTATGCACATCAAGTATTTTTTTTTTCTGGAACCACCAATATAAGGCTATGTCAAGGTGTAAATTCACAAATTACAACTTCTTCAAGTTGAACCACTTAATTTGGGTCAAAATTGAGACGAGGGTGTGCATTTTACTCTAAGGTGGTTTTGACTTCATATTTACATGAAATCCCAAATCTAGGTACTTGAAATGAACCTCTTATGTTCTTAAATTTTTCTTTAGATAACACAGGTAAATACAAAATATAGATATATCCATTGTACAACTTATAAAAAAAATTTAGGTGCTACAGGGAAGCTTGGGCGTGCATTTTAATTGTCACTTAATATGGTTTTGACCTTTCAATTTACAAAGCAAACTTTGCCTCTTTTGCAGAACAACCATTTTAATGATTGCAATTGTAAAATTAACAACATGATCAAGTATAATATGATAAACCACACCCCAACAACTTGCACAACTCAATTCTACGGTATAATAAAACCTTGAATTACTTTTTACAAACAAGTTATGCATTTATAGGGTTTTACTAGGCATCTCTTGCTTATTTTTGCACAACAAAGTATTTTATGACTTCAAACAAAAAAATAAGTACATAGGTTTATGTAAAATGACTTAAAAACTAGTTTACAGTTTTAACCAGTCAAATTGAATGATGGTTTATACCTGGGGGTGCATTTTAGTGTATCTTAGCATGCAATTGCACCAAGGAAAATTTTTCCCTCTATTGTAGGAAAATCCCCCTGCGGATAGGTGAATTCCCTCTTGGATCTTAAACCCCTATGACCAAGACAGAAAAGTGCTAACTTTGAACACTAACTTTCCTTTAAACATAACCAAGCTAATCAATAGAGAACATGAAGAATATATGAGTACCTTTTTATGAAGTTTGTTCTCGCCCAGTCCAAGTTGAACTTGATCTCCAAGTCCTTCAACGAGTCCTACAATCCAATAAACAACAAAGACAAAGAATACTCCCTATTCTACTATGATTAGTTTAAAACTAGATTTATCTATGAGACAAGTTCATGCAAATGTACACAATCTTGAAGGAATCAGGCCAAGCACATGTATTAATGAGAACAAAATAAGGTGCTTACAAATTGTAGATGCAGATGTAGCAGCCTCACTAATCTCTCCTTGTTCGACCCCTTGCTCGAATGATCCACAATCAAAATGACAATACTTTTCACTGATTATTCTCCTCCCTTTCACCATGAGAATGCCTCCTTATATAGGCTTTGAGAGGCCTAACCATCCTAGATATTCTTAGGATAAGTTGAGTATCTTTCTCCATCAGTTGTGGAACTCCCTTTAGATCCAGCCTTGGTCATAGATTCGAGTCAAACTGACTCGAATATTTCTTAACTGGCTTTAGAGATAAAGGGGATTTGTCCGTTGATTATATCAACAGCTCGACACTCCCTCAAAGTGGGCCACAAATCATTGCAGCGCTCCCTATTAAGATAGAACTAGCACTCCCTGCAAGTGGGCAGGGGAGCGTCGATCTCCAAAAATGATTTAAAGGTGGTGATTCTTCAAGGAAAAAGTTTGTACTCTTTTCCAAATGATATGTTCCTTCTTTTAATCAGTCTTAGAGGTTATCTCAAGTGTCTTTATGATGTCGTTCGTGACGCGGCATCGACAGGACGACAATATGATGTTTGCGACACTTGCGACATTTGCGATAATGACATTGAGACATCATCGAAGTGAGTAATTTTGATGTGTAACACCCTCTTTGTCCTACAAAAAAATATTTTGTATTTTTCCACAACAAAGGGTTTTCAATTTTTAATTACACAAACAAAGGTATAGACATATGTGAAAATTTTCTAATGATCCCCACATACCTTCCTCTAGCATCAATGAATTTAAACTTCCAACCCCCAAGAAATTCGCTTATATTTCTAACTATTTTATCCCCATTTGGAATTATCTCTCATAGGAGGAGGATATTAGGTTTATTCACATCAATAACCCTTTTCAAGTCTCATTTTTTGAAAGGGATGATTGAGTCCCGAGAATTAAAGGTTAGAGAAATCCTAAGGAACCCTTAATAAGGAAGATGTCCACTCTAAAAAACTCTTCCATTGTCAACTATTTACAAAACATAACCTCATTCATAGATCTATTTTTGATCGAAATAAATGGACTTAATGCCTATTCTTTTCTCCCTAGTTCCCCTTACATAGTTTATAACTAATCCCCCTTCAATTTCCCCCTCTTAGCCATACCTTCTGATTTTCCTATAGGTAGATTCAGACATTATTATAAATATGCATTAAAGACATCTTAAAAATTATAGAAAAACACTAAATATCACAACAAGCATCACATATGAGAAAAGTACGATTCAAAACAATATTGATATTGTTGATTATTTGGGTTGGTTGTCATTGATGTCAGCCCTTGAAGAAAGTCTGGTAGCGAATTCTGGTAGCACAAAGGTTTGGGTAATGGAACCAAGTTTGTTTGATGTATATTGGTATGAGTTTTAATATATTTGAAGGTAAGACTATTATATATGGATAGTACATGACATTCCATTTTTGGTGGTATGTGGAACGTCACATAACTCGTCACGGTTAGAGAGTTATGTCCATGAGAAGTTGGAGAACCCAGGTTTGGGTAATGGACCCAAGTTTGTTTGATGGATAATGGTATGAGTTTTGATATATTTTCAGGTAATACTATTCTATATGGATAGTACATGTCATTCCATTTCTATTGGTATGTGGAATGTCACATAACTCCTCACGGTTTCAAAGTTATGGCCTTACGAAGTTGGAGGACTCTCATATGTCATCTAGAAGCCCCAAAATGTCAAGGTAGTCAAAGTGGTTTAAGATATTTTAGAAGGTAAATAATAAAGTGAAGTGATGAGTGTACTATAATTCAAAGTGAATACAAAATAAATTATTTAAATAATAAATTTAATGGAGAAATTAGAAGTGGGTTAACCCTAAAATAAGGAAAGTGGGCAAAGTGACCTAGAAGATGTTTCTAAGGAAGCTACTTGGAAAGTATAAATAAGAGGCAAGGATCTCTCATTTTATATCACACTTGAGAATATTGAATATATATAGGTGACTAAGGTAACCAAAGGATATCTAAGCCGAATTTCAGAGGGAAGGTGAAGAAAAGAAGGCCAGAATTCAAGGGAGGATAAATTCTTTTGATGATGCTTTCTAAGGTATATTGTTTACAGGTCATCTACCATTTTTGCAAGAAATTTTTTTCTAGAATGATTCAGACTGTGAAATTGATAGGCCATTGAGGAAATATATCCAAGTATATGTGGTAAATATTTCAGCTTGTGGGTCATTGTATTTTTGGAGTTACACTCTGTGGAAAATAGGGTTTGTGGTTAGTCCTGAAAGTAGTCTAAAACATGTGTTTCGGGTAAAAACATCATAACTTCTTCATAACAGATCCAAATTTAGTAAGACCAAATGTGTTGGTTAGAGTACAATTTTTAGTATTATGTGTAACATTTTCATATCGATTCAAAAAATATTCTGTGCGGGGAACGCTCTACAAGGTTTCTCTCTAGAATAAGCCAGAATTCAGCAAGGTATGCCATTTTTGCTATAACTCCTTTGCTGAGAGGTTCCAAGTAGTGACACCTGGAGGAATTGCATAAAAAAAATTGAAGAACATTTTGTATTATTTTTAGATCGTTATTCATTACAGGTACATAATTATGATTATTTCAAGTTAGGGTTTTTGACTAATCCCAAACTAGTCATGTGAGACTAAAGAAAAGTTTGATGAAAATGCTAGTCTCTTGTTGTGAAGGTTAAGGAAGGTTTGCAGGTATGTGATCATATACACCAGGTATATTACAGAGTTACAAATCATATTTTGATGATGAAATTGATAAGGGATTTTGGTTGAGGTACATGTTGGGTACATGGTTGAGACAAGTAGTTGATGAGTTGGCACATACATGAGGTGTATAGTTGATGATGTTGGTACATATTGATGAGACATAGTTGATGAGTTGTTGACACATGATTTACATACTTGGTACATGGTTGGATGTACTTTTTTATGGTACATGTTTATTACAAGTTGTTTGGTATAGGTTGGTGCATGGTTGGATGTACTTGTTTATGGTACATGTTGATTACAAGTTGTTTGGTATAGGTTGGTGCATGGTTGATGCACTTGTTTATGGTACAGGTTGATGCATGGTTGATGCATGGTTCAGGTTTATTGGTACAGGTTTACAACAATATATCTCATAGTGATAGTGGGACAATGGTTCCATCCTTCTACTTCTACTTCATGGTGGTTGGACAGGGAAAGAACATGTGGTTGTAGCCACCTTCCGGTTGTAGCCGGAGAACATAGGGGGTTTTAGCCTCCTTTTGGTTGTAGCCAGGGAATAGGGGAGTTGGAGCTTCCCTCAGGTTGTAGCCTGAGAAAAAAGGGGGTTGGAGCCTCCTTCCAGTTGCAGCTGGAAAACAAAGGAAGTTGGTGCTTCCAATGAATGTAATTCTTCAAGACATATAAGAAAAAACATTCTGTGGTTTTATTCCGCTTTGGGTTTCCACGTAAAACACTGGTGTACTGTGTATGTGTATGATTGTTTCATTTGTTCATTTCTTATTTACTCTGCAGTTATTGGATGATAATGCTACATTGATATAACACTTGAATTATATGGTTAAAAAAGATTAAATTGCTCTATTACTGATTCACCCCCCCCTCTCAGTAATCCAACAATATGTATTAAGTGATATTGGAAATGAAAAGTGTTGTCTAGGAAAGGAATATGAAAGTTGGCTATGTAACAAAAGAATGGGTCACATACACTTTGATAACCTTTTAAAAGTCAACAAAAAGGAAGCAGTTAGAGAAATTCCCCAAATCACAAAACCAACCAACACTTTATGCAAGCATTGTCAACAAGGAAAGAAAACAAAGACCAGGTTGAAATCAAAAGAATATTCAACGACAAGACCACTGAAAATTTTGCATACTGATCTAGTTGGACCAACTACAACAAAGGGTTTAAAAGGTGAGAAATATTTTATGTTATTAGTTGATGATTATACAAGAATGACTACAATTTGTTTTCTCAGGAATAAGTCAGAAGATTTTGAAAACTTCAAGGTCTACAAGGATATGGTTGAAAATGAAATGGATTCAATAATAAAATGTTTGGGATGTGATCATGGAGGAGAGTTCACTTCAAAGGAATTTATGGACTATTGCAACATGCATGGAATAAAAAAGAAATTCTTCATTGCTAGGACACCTCAACAGAATGGAGTTGCTGAAATAAAGAACATGATAGTACAGGAAATGGCTCGAACAATGCTAATGGATTCCAAATTGATTGATATTTTTTGGAAACATGCAATGCATACAACAATTCACATTCAAAACAAAGTAATTCTAAAAAACAAAAATGACAAACCTCCCCACGAGCTATGGAAAGGAAGACCAACAAATGTAAAGCACTTCAGATTATTTGGAAGCAAATGCTACATCAAAAGAGAAGATGTCAGAATGTGAAAGTTTGACTCTTGTGTGGATAAAGGATTACTTGTTGGTTACTCAAGTACAAGGAAAACATACAAGTGTTACAATCCGAGGTTGAAGAAAGTCATGGAAAGCATCAATGTAACAATTGATGAAATAGGTGGACAAGAATTAAAGGAAGAAGAAAATGAATCAATGGAACAAATTTACAAAGAAGAAGCAGAATATGAAGAAGAAGTAGAAGGGGAAGATGAAGAGGATCAAACATAATTAGAAGAGAAATTTCAACAAGTGCCTCCAAAGACACCTAGCAAAGGATTACAGAAGAATCATCCTTCAGATCAAATTATCAGAAACAAGGATGCATGAGTTGAGACTAGAAGAAGAATCTGTTCACCAGAGCAATCACACCTAACACTCTTATCTATGACTGAACCAAATAGTTTTGAAGAGGCCAGCAAGGATGAATTCTGTAATAAGGCCATGGATGAATAATTGGATCAAATAGAGAAGCATGACACTTGAGAATTGGTTCCATGACCAAAGAATAAGAATGTGATTGGCACAAAGTGGTTTTCAGAAATAATTTTAATGAAGATGGACATGTTACAAGGAAAAAACCTAGATTGGTATGTAAAGGATACACACAAGTTGAAGGAATCAACTTTGAAGAGACATTTTCCCCAGTTTCCAGAATGGAAACAATCTGATTGTTTTTAGCTTATGCATTCTCTAAGAATATTAAAGTGTATCATATGGACGTGAAATCATTTTTTCTCAATGGGGAACTTGAAGAAGAAGTCTACATTGAACAACTAGAAGGATTTCAGTTGTCAGAGAACGCAGATTATGTGTGTAAATTGAAGAAGACCTTGTATGGTCTAAAACAGGCTCCTAGAGCATGGTACTCTAGACTAGATAAATATCTACAACAGGTAGGTTTCAGAAAAGGAAGTTTAGACAACAACCTCTACATCAAGGTAACTCAAGATACTATTTTATTAATTGAAGTTTATGTTGATGATATTATTTTTGCAAGTAATGATGACAGGTTAAGCCAACAATTTGCAAATGATATTCATAATGAATTTGAAATGTCATTACTCAGAGAACTATCCTTATTTCTCGGTCTTCAGAGATGTCAAACAACCACAAAATTTGTATTTCTCAAACTAAGTATATCAAAGAAATTCTAAAGAAGTTCGAAATGGAAGATTGCAAACCAGTTACCACTCCTATGGAAACCAATTGCAAGTTGAGAAAAGATGATGATTCAAGTCTACAGACTAGATGCAATACAAGTCAAAGATTTGTAGTTTACTATATGTGATAGCATCCAGACCATATGTAATGTAGGTAGTTGGACAGGTGGCACGATTGCAAGCATCACAAAAGGAATCACATGTCTTAGCAGTGAAAAAGATTTTTAGATATCTCAAAGTAACATAAGAGTTTGGATCATGGTATCCAAAAGGAAAGGATCTATCACTGATTACCTACAAAGATGAAGATTGGGTAGGTTGAATTGATAATCAAAGAAGCACCAGTGGAGCAGTTTTCTACTTCGATGAGTGTTTAGTATCTTGGCTAAGCAAGAAACAATCATCAATGTCTTTATCTACAACTGGAGCAGAGTATATTGCAACAACAACATGTTGTACAAGGGTTCTATGAATGAAACAAACTCTGACAGATATACAGGTTGAGTATGATGAGCCCATTCCAATCTATTGTGATAATACAAGAGCCATGAGTATCTCAAAGAACTCGGTGATGCACTCCAAGACGAAGCACATTCCAATCATGTATCACTTTCTATGAGAACAAGTTGCAGAGAAGAACATCAGAGTTGAATATGTGGGAACAAAAAAAAAAGTGGCAGACATCTTTACAAAACTGCTTCCACCGGAAGCCTTTGAGTATCTTCGCCAGAGACTTGGAGTAATTTCTACTCCAAAATGAATGCTTTTGAATGCTTATCTTATCTGTCTTAGATTTATACGAGGAAGCACCATAAAGAGGACAATTTAGGTTGGGAGATCAATTTCAGGAAGAGTTTAGTCAGGAGGAGAAACCCTAGATGGGAAGATACCTTTTTCCATTGATGACAAAGGGGGAGAGATTTATCAGATGCATGATAGAAATGCTTGGAGACAGATCACAAAGGCATGGTTCTAGGGGGAGCGATGGTCACAGGGGGAGCACGAGTGATATGAATTTAGTATTTCATCAGAGTGTTTCCATCAATGCCAAAGGGGGAGATTGTTGATTATTTGGGTTTGTTTTTATTGATTTCAATCCTTGAATAAAGTTCGGTACAGAATTCCAGTATCACAAAAGGTTTGGGTAATGGACCCAAGTTTGTTTGATGTATAATGGTATGATTTTTAATATATTTGAAGGTAAAACTATTCTAGATTGATAGTACATGTCATTCCATTTCCGGTGCTATGTGGAACATCACATAACTCCTCACGATTAAATAATTATGGCCATGTGAAGTTGGAGAACCCTCATGAGTCATCTAGAAGCCCCAAAAGGTCAAAGTAGTCAAAGTGGTTGCAAAGAATAAATTATATAAATAATAAAGTGAAGTGGTGAGTGTACTATAAGTCAAAGTGGATACAAAAGAAATTATTTAAATAATAAAGTTAATGGAGAAATTACTAAGTGGACAAGTGGTTAGAAGTGGGTTAGCCCTAAAATAAAGAAAGTGGTTTAAGATGGTTAGAAGGTAACCCCTTGAGGAAGCTACATAAAAGTATAAATAAGAGGTAAGGGTCTCTCATTTTAATCACACTTGAGCTTATTGAATATCTAAAAGTGACTGAGGTAACCAAAGGATATCTAAGGCAATTTTCAGAGGGAATGTGAATTAAAGAAGGCTGAAATTCAAGGGAGGATAAATTCTTTTGATGATGCTTTCTAAGGTATGTTATTTACAGGTCATCTCACCATTTTCGTAATAAATTTTTTTATAGATTTATTTAGACCATGAAATCTTGAGGCCATTGAGAAAACATATCCAAGTATTTGTGATAATTTTTTCATCTTGTGGATCGTTTTATTTTTGGAGTTACACTCCGTGGAAAATAGCGTTTGTGGCCAGTCCTGAAACTAGTCTAAAACAAGTGTTTTGGGTAAAAATGTCATAACTTCTTCATAAAAAGTCCAAATTTAGTAAGACCAAATGTATTGGTTAGAGTATAGTTTGTAGTATTATGTGTACCAATTTTAGATACACACAACAAATATTCCATGCGGGGCATGCTCTACAAGTTTACTCTCTAGAATAAGACATAATTCAACAAGGTATGCTATTTTTGCTATAACTCCTTTTCTGGGAGGTTCCAAGAAGTGAAACCTGGAGAATTTGCAGACAAGACACTGAAGAACATTGTGTACTATTTTTATAACTTTATTCATTACAGGTACATAGTTATGATTATTCAAAGTTAGGGTTGTTGATTGATCCAAAACTAGTCATGTGAGACTAAAGTAAAGCTTGATGAAAATGTTAGTCTCTTGTTGTTAAAGTTAAGGAAGGTTTGAAGGTATGAGATCATATACGCCAATTCTATTACAGAGTTACAAATCAGATTTGGATGATGAAATTGATGAGGGATTTTGGTTGAGGTACATGTTGTGTACATGGTTGAGACAAGTAGTTGATGAGTTGGCACATACATGAGGTGTATAGTTGATGATGTTGGTACATCTTGATGATTCATAGTTTATGTGTATTTGATGCATGATTGGTACATATTTGGTGCATGGTTTATACACTCGTTGATGGTACAGGTTGAGGTATAGGTTGGTGCATGGTTTATGCACTTGTTTATGGTACAGGTTAATTACAGGTTGTTTGGTGCAGGCTTATTGGTACAATTTTACAGCAGTATATCTCATAGTGATAGTGTGACAGTGGTTCCATAATTCTAATTATATTTCAAGGCGGTTGGATGGGGCAATGATAGGTGGTTGTAGCCACCTTCTGGTTGTATCCGGAGAACATAGGGGGTTGTAGCCTCCTTCTGGTTGTAGAGAGAGAATTGGGGAGTTGGAGCTTCCCTCAGGTTGTATCTTGAGAAACTAGGGGGTTGAAGCCTCCTTCGAGTTGCAGTTATACAACAAAGGAAGTTGGTGCTTCCAATGAATGTAATTCTTAAACACATATAAGAAAAAACATTATGTGGTTTTCTCCCGCTTTGGGTTTCCACATAATAACACTTGTGTACTGTGTGTGTGTATGATTTCTCATTTGTTGATTGTTTATTTACTCTGAAACTATTGGATGATAATGCTACATTGATATAACACTTGCATTTTATGGTTAAAAATGATTATATTTCTCTATTATTGATTCACCCCCCCTCTCAGTAATCCAACATATCTTCCATTAAATCATCATAACAGTAGGATATTTACATTATAGACATTGTAGTTACAATCTCCCTTACAAAACTAGCCGTCAAAGTGAAATATAGCTCCCGCACCTTTGTTCTCTCCGAATATTCCTCCTACTATCTCTCTAACAAGCCTTTACTTTCCTATCACTCTACTTACAACCTTTATATCATTGGATTCCGATAAAAAATGTCAAAAAGTAGAACTTTTAGACAACGTCTATATATTTATATGATCCCTGTGGGGGTAACCTCGATCCATACAACGATAACATAAGTCAATCATGATTAAATTTATATGTATTTACAGGTCCTCAAGTGAGTTTTTATAGCTCGTGGTTTTAGAAACATGCCTCTTTGATTTACGTTTGATGATGCAACGTCATGTGGCACTTGCAATAACCATCAAATAGGAGTCAGAATGTCTATGATGATTGGACTCTATCAAAAGGCCGATGAACATTAGGGCACTAAGCAAAAAATAATAATGTAATTTTGAAAATTACTTGGTAATGTCCAACGATATGGTCAATTTTATCTGTATCGTCGGAACTCCTTGTTGGAATTCAACATCTTATATAGTAGTGATCCTTACTATGTCAACATGCAATCCCACACACTTAGTGTGAATTTTCAACTTTAGGCATGCATTTTTCCCTAACAAGGCATGCATTTTCCATAATACCCCCTTTTTTTTTATGTAATTTCATAAGGTCAATATACAATTACCAACACAAGGCATGCAATATTCTCCCTAGGGAGTGCATTTTTCATCATGCCCTATTTTCATGCATTTTTATGCATTATTCCCTTTTAGGGCATGCATTTTTCACCATGGGACTTGCATAATATTAACTGGGACAAATCTTGAGTGACCTACCATGATCGTAACCTTGATCATGTCTATAGGTAGCTGTGTTAGATGAAGAAGACAAATAAGTTGAGCTAGATGTGGATGACAATGTTCTTGATTATCATATCGATGATGAAATTATAGAAAATGGCATTGATGATGATGTTACTGTGGCCAATTGTTTCAATGTTGATTCTGAACTAGGTGATACAGATATGGAATTGGGCAGAGAAAAAGTTCAATGATATTTAATTGTTGAAATGTAGGTCGAAGTATGTGATTATATATTTTCCATGATTTATTCTCTTTACAATATTTTCTTATATGGGTTATTTAGAAGTTAAGTTTTATGCCATTTTCTATGTATAATTGGTTATTTAGAAGTTATTTACCTTGATTTCTCTCATAACCCAACAACCTATAAGCTCCTAACCCATATTGAGCATTTGTAGATTGATTATAACTATTAATCAATATTGATAATCTACCACAAATTTTTAACCCTCCACCTAGTAACCTTGGTAACTTTCTAACCCTCCACTCTCATCCACCATAGGAACCATGTGCATGCTCCAAAACCAGTACCCAGGGCCTAAATAGAATCTTTGAGCTGCAAGTGTCATATAATATCCATTACAAGGTTTAACACAAAAAATATTTTTTTGGGGCTTTGGATGTGGTTTATGGCCAAGGGTTAGGAGTTAGGGATTGAAGGATTAATGGGTTTAGGGGTTAGGGGACTTAATGGTTAGGGGGTTAGGGGGGTTTATGGGTTAAGGGGGTTATATATAACTATATAACACATATTATGTACAAATACAAATATAAATTATATTACAAACAAATAAAAAATAAAATAAATAAACAATAAACAATAAAACAAATAAAAAAAACAAAATTCAAACACAAAAAACACTATGGCACCAAACCCTCGACCAAATAAACCCACTCCTAAATCGATTGACCACTTTTAACAACCCCAATTTTGATCCCTATGAACTAGAATGTATTATGTAAATGTGACTTAGGTTAGTGAGCTAGTAAAGTTGAAAAGGGGTCGGAGTGCCTTGGAAATGTAATACTTCTATATATATATTAATAAAATAAATCGATGTATACAAGATGGACAAGGGAAAGAGATAGGGGGATATGATTCCATGAGAGAGGGGAATATGATTCCATGAGAGAGGGGGATAAAGGGCCTAAGTATTTTCTTATTATTATTTTTATTCACCCATCTTGATTTTGGTTGGGAAAAGTGGTTACATGAGCTTCTTGGGGAGGTCGTGTGGTTCTTGATTTCATCTAACTATATTCAACCCTTTATTGGGATGTTTGGGGGTTTCTATTCATTAAATGGGTATTCATTCATTTTATTCTGGGTTGGATCATTCATGTGCTCTTGTTCAGATCATGGAAACGAATGGATGCTGGAGGAGAGCCATTGTGAGATGGTTGTGAGGAATTATTGATCACTCTAGGATGGAATGGATGCTTTTGTGCATGAGATTAATGGAAGTTATGAAATAATTTTTGCACGGATCAGAATCCTTGAAGTTTCCAACATTGAGATTCCTTGACTAGTAGCACTGAAGCCCTGGAGAGAAATGGAACAACTTGAGGGACTGCATGGCAGAGAAAGGGGTTCATTTCTTTAGGTTGTGCACACTGAAGGGGGAAGAGAGCTGGAAATTAGGATTGTTTTGTGGTTGAGAAAAAAATGAGAGCATGTTAGCTAACTGGTGTGTTTTAGATTTGGCCCAGGACCTGTGCTTGTGGATTCATAGCCCTAGTGCGAGGGTGACCTGTTGTTGATATTTGGAACATTAATGTCTATGTTTGGGAGTAACGTCCTTGGTCTGCATCTAGTTGGTGAATGGTTAAATTAATGATAAGTTCTCTATGATTTTTCTTGCATATGTATATTTCCATTGTGTATTTACTGTTATCTTCGAGATGTATTTCTATGTGCATGCTTGTTGATTATTTGTTGTGCATGGCATGTTGTTAAAGAAATTATTTCATGGTTTAGCATGTTCTGTTTAATTGCATTCTTTAGATTGCTATTTATTGAATGGAAATAATGGAATATAAATTCATAATCAGTCTATAAGGATGAATTTGGAAGTACATGGGAAATGGGTACATTTCAAATCAATATCTGAGCAAATCATTTTGGTATTTTTTGTACCAGGTATGTTACAAATTGGTTTTTAGAGTGTCCTTGAAGTGGGAATTTTGAGTTAGTGTGGCTCAACCTTGATGGTTGGGGGCGTTACACAACTACATGACCCCAATAGCTAGTAAGGAGAGTGTGTAGAGGAGAAACCCACTAAAATTTTGATTGGCTCAACCCCACATGTTATTATGGAGAGTGTGCAGTGGAGAAACCCACTAAAACTTGCATTGGATCGACACCTACCAGTAAAACGAGTAGACCCATACAAGGAGAGACCGACCCCACCTGTGCGTCAAAGGAGGAACTAACTCCACAATGTCTTCAATATGTAGCCTTGTTTTTCATGTAGATAGAGAATGTAGATCCTCATTTCCATATTTTTTATGTGCAACATAGAACAAACAAGGTTTGAAATGAAAATTCAACATACACGATCAAACCATTCATATAGATCCAAGATCGATGGCCTCAACTTATTTTGGTCGGTGAAAGTGCATGTTGGATAACAAGGAGTCGAGAGCCTAAATTCTAATCCATGTATTAATGAGTGATAACACACCACAACCTCATTCATTTCGGTACGCAGGGGTGGTATTATGAAACTACTTTAGCTCACCCCTAAAATGCACAAATGGATGACAAGTGGGATGGTGATGTAAGCATAGTATAGTCAAGTGGAAGATGGCATCAACATATAATGGTCTCCATTTGTAGCTTTGCAAAATCAAAAGTACCACATTGATGTAATCCAAATGATTTAAATTTATTTTTTTTAACAATTATCCCCAAAGAAAATGAGGTAAATGCACACGATAAACACTATTACGAGTACACGAGACTCCAGTAAAAACAATCAAATTCTCCTTCGACAAATAATTTTGGGTAGTTTTCTCATTTCCTTATTTCAAATATATTCTTATTGTTTAAAATAAGGATAGATGGAGAACGATAGTTAGTCTAGTTAGTGCTTAGCCTCTAATGAAAAACCCCTAATCAATTTTGATTGTGAAATTTTTGAAACATTTTTGTCACAGTTTGATCCATATGAGTTAAGAAAGTTATCCTATGATAGATTTAGGGATTTGCATGATTATTTACATATCTAAGAGTCAAACTTGGGTAAATTCATAATTTTCCAAACCTATTATTTTCCTAAGTTTCTCTCCTACTGTGCAAAGAACTATGTTTATGAGAAAAGGGCCATGGTATCTGAAAATGGGTCCAATATATTATATATCAATGGCAATTCTATTACAAAAATGCTATCTCTTCCCCAAATCCGTGCAGGTCAAACCCTACATGAAGAAACCTTGTATGTCAATTACAATGCTTTAAATTCAAGTGAAAAGGTTACATGTTATAGTCATATATGGATAAAGATGTTGTTATTCCCAACACTCCATATAAATCCAATGTTTTTCCTGAAATTTTCGGACAAGCCATAACAATGATGTGTCTTATTTTAGCGTATGATCATGACAGAATTGTAGATGAAGCTATTTTAGGGTTTATTTAAGTTGTTTTTCCTCCATCTTATAATTCCCTTACCAAAATTCAGTATGCTCAATTTCTTGTTGATATCATTCACTACCTGTTGATACAGTTTCATGCAAGAAGATATTTTCGATATCAATCTTATCTTGTCTACTTGATTCTATATTTTCAAGCTTCTCATTTTCAGAATATTTAGCTGAAAATATAATATGAACTTGGTAATCCCTGTTCAGTCATTGAATGGACATCAATGGTCATAAATTAGATAGAAAACAAAGGTTTTGTTGAGTTTTTTAACGAATTTATTTCTATTTCATATACTATTTTACATGGGAGTTCACCACCAAGGATATTCCTAGAAGCCATAAGGATTTTGTAGCTAAGTCTTGACACCAAAGTTGGAGATTGATTTTGTTTGAAAATCATACAATCATAAGGATATATGGTTCATAGTTGAATCATTTTCCGTTACCAGTGTTTTTGACACCTATAATATTTTCCTTAGAGTACATAAGACAAATGATTGATTTAGATTGTGTAAATTTTGTTTCCAGGAAACATCAAGTCACATTCCGGTTAAAAAATGAAGTTTCGCCTTTTATAGTAATCATAAGAAAAACTCAAGGAACAGTTGAAAAATGCTTTTGAACTTGAATTTTCAGCTATGAGAAGAATGCAATTATGATTCTTATCATATAATCTCAAATAAAAGGGTGCAATTTGGATCATCTCCTTATACTCATCAGTCAAATCCAGAATTGGAGAAAGTTGCAAATCAATATAGTTGGGAGCATGTACATCACTAATTACAGGGAGGTGTGCCATCATTATTACAAAGTCAAGTTCCAATTCTTCAAAAAAATAATCCTGGCCAGAATGAACAAACAACTCAACCATCAATAATTAAGACTCCACAACAACAGAATAAATCTAATAAGAGAATATGTCCAGAGTCATCACAAACTATTTATGATATGGAGGAAGATAATAAAAAAAAAGTAAAAGACAAAATACAAAGGATCAAGAATAGGGAAAAGGTAAATTAATAAATATTATAGAGAAAACTCCTACAACAAGTGAGACTATATTTTCTGTAGAGCATGTCCCTTCAAATGTTATTGAAAGTTCAAATATCCATGAAGGACAAGAAAACATTGTAGATTTAGGACATAAAATTCAAAAGAATCTCTTTTCTCAATTTATGGAAATAAAGAATCATGATATTAAAATACAGAGACAGATTTATCCTCAAATTTGGAAGTATGGATCTTATCGAACAAAATTGTTATACAACCTTAGATTTTAAAGAAGGATATTTGAATATGGCCATACTGGAACTTAAATCTCAAACAATAAAAAATCTCAAGATTATAAATCCACCAGGTTCAAATTGAAATTAGATGGAATATATATGGTGGATAAAATGGAGTTGCATAGACAAACAAGTGAGATGGTATTTAGAGACTTGTTACAGACCTCATCTAGTATGGGAAGAATTCAAGCAATGACCAGTAAGCTTGAGAATCAATGGAAGTAGGAGAAGGTAGCCACCAAACCAAAACAAACACAGATAAATGAATTAGAGCAATGAATAATAGACTTGGGTGCAGATCCTCATGATGCAAAATATGTACAGGATCTGTTAAAAAATAAGAACACAGAAATTCAAGTGTCAAAAAAGAAGCTTAACATGCATGATATTTATCATGTACAAACACTAGAATTTCAAGCAATGCAATAGGAAAAACTATCAGTTACTCCAACAAATGGTTCAAATGAATAATTATCTTGGTTCATATAAAAAACAAATTGAAATATTGAAAAAGGAGAAAAGTGAACTTAAGTGTTTAAAGTCTTCATCAGTTCAATCATTCACATCACCAGATCCTTCATAAGAATTGGAAAAGGCATTACTTGATTTAAATATTAAGGAAATTAAAGTTGAAAATCATACAATAATGATAACCAATTAAAATATAAAATTGATATTTTCAAATATCAATTTAAAGAAAAAGATAGAGTCATTGCTAAATATTAGAAACTCAAATCAAAGTTGCAAAAAGATTTAGAGCGAGCTCATGGCAAGCTAACTGGTAAACTATATTTAATTGGAGAAAGACATATTATTTGGGATCATATCATTTCAAAGATAATTGAATCATGGGATTCTTACACATTGATGGTTGATGAGTCTAACTTGGATTCACAAACTCACGAAATTATAAATAAAATAATAGAAGAATTGAGTGATAAACCACAGGCGGTCAACAATGTTATAAAATTCCTTAACTCTAAGACTTGGAATTAGTTAAAGGATTTGGGTGTCAATGATTGTAATTCTCTAATTATGGATGCTACAAAGGTATTAACAAATAATAATTTGGTTCAACAAGATCAAAATAAATGTAGTTCAATTCATAGAAAAATTGAAACCTTCATGAAAAGATACAAGGAATTAGTTGAAATGGGACTACCTTCATGTTGGGATAAAAATTGATTTTTTCTTCAGTAGGAAGCATATAAAGATATGATAATAAAAGCAAGGGATGATATAACTAAATTTCAAAATATGGATGGAGTTTTGAAAGGTCAAACTATTGTCTACAAGTTAATAGATGATTTTCATTTATTATGGAAAATCAAAACTTTATTTCATAATATTCCATCATATGATAGATATACAAATCTTGATATAACTTCTAGAAAAATGGTTAGTTACAAATATCCTACAAGTAATCATTGAAGGAATATATATCAATACTCTAGGATGGATTGAACATAACCAAATGTCAAGCAATCATGATAGAGTAGTGCAAGGTGAAAATAAGAATGTAAATCTGGTAGCAGTTATGATCACGACTCATAAATTTTCGATGAAGATAGGAACCAAAATTTATTTTTGAAATTCATGCCTTAAGAATTGCTTGAACAATTGATACAATTATCAAAAGATATGGAATAAAAGAAAAAAAATAGTTCAAGAACAAAGGATTGACAATTTTTGGATGAGAGTGGGATAAAACTTCGTAGGATTTATATAGAAAAAGGATGAATTGTATTTATCAGTCATTGAGATTCATTTTTTTAATATGTATTATGGTGTAAACTCTTTATGTTATTGTGTATTATTATGTATCCACATAACTTTCTTAGTCTATGTACATGATATGAGCTACAATTTCCTTCTTGGCTTCATGGTTCATCATTCTATTGGTGAACAAAGAATTTACAAAACAAAGCAAGTTTGAAGCTTGAAGAAAAAATTCATGGAACTAGCCAAGATCATACCTTGTTAGGAAATTGTGCCAAATGTACTCTATTCTATACATGCTTGTACTCTATTCTATACTATGTTGTATACATGCATGTACTCTATTCTATACATGCCTATACAATGTTCTATAAATCAAATACACACAATGACTTGGTTTTAAAAAATAAATATTTAGTTATTGGGTATTTCATCATGACTTGTCCTTCTTGGCTTCATGGTTCATCATTCTAATGGTGTACAAATAATTTGCGAAACCAAGTTTAAATCCTAAAGAAAAAATACATGGAACTAGCTAAGCTCATACATTGTTAACCTATATACCATTCATCATCATTCCACTATTTTGAGCTAACCCTTCTCAACCTAAGTCATTATTAAACCATATTAATGAGCATTTTGTGGAAGTACTATTTTTATTTTATTTGCATACATTTGATAGGTGTTGGTAGCACTGATGCTCCAATGTCACAACATCCTACCGCGAGCCACATACCCACGAGGTTCTTTGGATCTTTGCCTATGGCTGACAGCCCTGTGAGTTAGACGACTAATCCTTCTAAGGCCCATGACATACCCTCCTAGTGCATGCCAGACCAAGAACATGATGGTCGAGATGAGCCAATTGGTGAATCTAAAAATTTCTTTCCTGGATCGTCACGTGCTTCCAACAAGGGAACAATGCTAGTTACCTTTTTGGTGGACGAGAACATTGTTATGATCAAGATACCAAAAATATCATGTATTTATGAATGTCTTAATTATTTCCTATTATCTAATTGAAACATACATCTCTTCGATTATTTTAAATTAATGATCATATTGTTTTGTAGGAAACAACATTTTTTCAAGCATATGAATGGCAAGGCCTTAGATATTATTGGGCCCACCATACACACACGATGGAATGCTCAGAATGCTAGTTTGAAAAAGGATCTTATTGACCACTTGGTTGGCTTGTTTGGTGAATCCTTCAACAAAAGTGGAGTCACCTCATTGGCCAATACATATTTGAAATATGTGAGGGGTTAATATAGGGTTCATTTTCAAACAAACCCTAGGTATGAACATCCTCCGATTATTCCCAAGTGTGAGTGGAAGAATCTATAAGAGGATGCAAAGGAGAAGACAATGAGAAAAGAAGGAAATATTCCACTTGGTCTAGGAAGGTATATGATATTTTTAATTTAATATGCTGAATTATCATTAGTTCTTTATAAAAATTATCATACACAACCTATTGTAAACTTTTCGTAGGCTCCTAGACACGTCAAAAGTAACCAAAGAAAGACTAGAAAAAAATGCACAACACAAACTTGGCCAACATGGTTACATGAAACTAAAAGAACGAATTGTAAGTGCCAAATAATTAAACCATATCATTCATATCATCATCCAACTTTTATTTAATTGCATACAATAAGACAAATTTGAGATCTTATGCAATGTAGGGGGATCAATTTAAAACTATGACCACTGAAGAAGACCTACGGCTCAGTTTCAAGTTTGTCTTTCAAGGCATGGTTGGACATCGACAAAGCATGGGGAAATCATAATTTTCCCCTTTGAACGACATTGTAAGTAAAATCAATGGACTTTAATTGTTGATTACTTGTAAAATCTATGCACAATTGATTTTCCCATAAATGAATGTGTCTTTTTGTTTTAAGAGAGAGAGAGAAACAACAATTATGAGGCCAATAGTGGAAAACAACCCCATGGCGGTGGTGTGCATCCTAAGTATGGATTACAATTATTAATATTTACTTGTAGATGGTGTACTTATAACTTTTCTTTTTCAATGGAAGAGCATGTAAATGAGGATTCTTTGAGAGAGAAGGAACACATGGCAATTGAACCCATGGTCTTGACTATCAACTTGGTAAATACCATTGTAATGATATTTGTATTAATGAAATAATTATGTGAATAATAACTAATCATATCAATTTAACCCATCTTGTCATTGTAGTCGATGCCCCTTAGCAGTAGCCTGCACGTTGTGGGGAGTACACGACTAGACATACAACATGTTAGAGCATGCATATCCAATCAACACCAAGATAGGGCCCAACAACTGAAGTGGATCAAGAAATAGATGATCCAATCAAGAAATATATGAAAACTAAGAAACATAAAAAGAAGTGATTGTATATATTATGAGAAACATGTACAACATAAACATATTTTGATGATAAAATATATTAATATAAACTATTTGTTGCTACCTTTAATTTTTTTTTCTACTTTCTATGCATGAATCATACTATGTCACTTTCAATTATTTTTGAGTAGGTAGATTGGGTATGGGGNGGGGGGGGGGGGGATGAGATTCCACCTTCATGTGGTTGGGCTTGTTCAGTAGAGAGTGAATTCTTCTTGAAACCAAGAGAAGCTCATTTAGATATTCCACTTTAGTATTTATAGAGTCTCATACATGTTGATATGTCTATTTATTTATTTTATTATTATTCAGTCATATAAACTTTTATTCTCTGATGATTTATGCAGGTCTTCGCAATGGAAATGCAACTAACATCTAGCCTATGTGTGATGTGGTTGTACAATCTCTTGCCTCACTGAGCTCATGGATGCAGGTAGTTAGTACCCATTTTTCCATTTTAGTTAGTGTGTGTGCACAATTGCCAAAGATTCATTTCGATGTCATTTCTTGGTAGTTTTCTTTGATGATAAATGATGTATATTCAATATCAAAACACAACTCTTTTTTTAACCTTTGTTCATTGTGTTCATGTGCCTAGAAAATGCCAATAGTTGTAGGGTGTTTGTCTCACCTTAAATATTGCATCCATCCTATAAAAACAAACACAGTTTGAGGAATTATGGGGTGTTTGTATCACCCTAAAGATTACATATGTCCTAGAAAAACAAACATAGTTTCATAATTATGCTAGTTTTAAAGTGTTTCTATAGTTATGATTCATGGTAAAGTTTTATACAAGGTTCAATTTTCATTCTTATCAGAGTTAGGTATCCTTTATTAGTAGAGTTTTTTAATGTAAATAGTTTAGATTTTGATTTTATAATTCACTTTTGGTAGTTTATGTCAGATGATGCAGAAATAGGAAGCATTCCTATCACTGAGCAACCAAACCTACCTAAGGACAAAGATATCAACTATCGAGAGGTTGAAGAATTTCTAGAAGAAAATAGGAAGCTTCAAGCATAGTAAGTTGAACAATTTTCTAATTCATTATCACAATCTATAGTTGCTTATAGATACTTGGCTCTATGATGTCATATTTTTGCTAGTTCTGCTTTGAGATAACTTCAAGTTACTTTTAAAGCAATTCAGAGTTATAAATGTAACAATACATATTTATTGTGTTGGATAGTTTATGTCATTGATGTCAACATTATAGGGGGAGTGTGTTTATTTGATTATTTGACAATATCATTAATGAAAACTTTCTTATTGGTCGAATTTTGTCATTGATGTTGATGTTAAGGTCATTGATGCATGAAGAAGTGTGTTGTTGACAAGAGATCATGTGAAAATCATTTCTTTAAATTTGAACCAGATCAAGACGAAAGAAATAAGAAGTAACTCATCGAAGGTTCTAAGATATTTAAATTTTTTTAAATGTCGAGATACGTCAAGGTGACATAAGGGAGTCCACATAGAGATGACACGTGGAGAACAAGAATCTAAATCATGCCAATAATACCAGAGGAAGGTATACCATTATCAATCGCTGGATCATTGTCAAACTAAATCATGATCGTAGATTGAATGAGCATTGTGAAAAAGGAAGGAATTGTGAGGATCATTGATCAACTTTAGGATCAATGATCCAGATTGAATGTGCATCGACAAAGTGCTTGAAAAATAATTGTTGGGTTGTTATGTTCGTTGCAACAAAATTTGAGGTGGATCAATTGAGATTCAAAGTCGAAGGTCGAGGTGATTCGATCGGGTAAAGACGAATTCGAGGTGGATCGAAAAAAATTTGAAGGTCGAGGTTAGTCGACGGGTAAAGTCGAATTCGAAGGTTGAGGTGGTTTGACATGTTAAAGACATCGAAAACAATTCAAAGAGGTCAATTTACAAGAGGTCGACAGGCGAGCATATGATGACTGACTGAAGACTGAATGAAGGCTGACTGGTAGTTGACAGATAATCTGACTTGGTATTTTAGTGTAAAAGAATCCCAAGATTCACGGGATTTGTATCCAATGATCTGCATGGATATATAACCATTTTTGGGTGACTTTTCTTTAGGGTTTTGCTTGTTGTAAAGCCTATAGAGAATGTGTGTTGTAAGGTTGTAACATCTAATCAATGCATCCTGAATCTTGAATCTTTAGATGATGAATGGATAATCACCAAGAGTCTGTATTTGAAAGGTTGTTGGTCATGCAAATGTAAGCCAAATTGGTTGCAAGGTTGTTCTTGCGAAAGAAAGAGGGTATGATGCCAATTGTTTCTTAGGTGTGGACCAAGGTTATACATGTAACCTTTTATTCTAAATGAATAAGACAAAAAAGAGAAGAACACTCAAGGAATGTTGGTTTTCCTAGTTTGGGTTTCCAGGGTAAAATATTTGTGTACTGTGTGCTTGTTGTGTCACTTTTCTTGATTAAATCTTTCTTCCTCTCTTCTTCTATATTGAGTGTGGAAATGTTTCTCATTTCCTAACATGTGGTATCATATATTGGCTTAACAACATTGGATCTGAGCTAAACTATAGGTTCAATAAGAGTCATAAGTTAGAAATCTTTAAATATTGTGTTAAATAATAGCGAGCAACTCGAGAATAGAGATCAAAAAAATCAATGGCCAAAATTTTGATCTTTGGAAGATTAAAATTTAATATCTCCTTGTAGATCAAGAACAATGGACATTGGTCTATCCAGGTACCATGCCAAAATGTATGTCGATAGAGGAATAGGAGAAAATCGAGAGAAGAGAAAGGAGTACGATTCAACTTTATTGTGCAGATTCAACACTGCTAAATGTCTCAGGTGAATATTCAACCAAGAAACTGTGGGAAGAGTTGGGAAGCTTATACCAGTCGAAATCCCTGGTAAATAAGTTGTTTCTCAAAAATAAACTGTATCATTTGAGAATGAGTTATGGAAGTTCAGTTACTGAGCATTTAAATTTGTTTAATACCATTATAATCTAGTTATCTTTTGTGGATATTAAAATCAACGAGGAGGAGAAATGTATTAGCCTATTATGTTCTTTACGAGACTCTTGGGATAGCTTAGTCATGGCTATAATGAGTAATACAACCACATTATCTCTAGAAGATGTGGTTGCATCTCTACTATTATAAGAAATGAGAATAAATAACATGGAAGGATTGAACAAAGATGCTTTAGTGGTGACAGGTCGGTCAGTTGATAGAGATAGAGGAAAATTATCTTGTAGAAAGTCTAATTCGAAGGGTATATATAAATCCTCGGTTTAGTCGACAAGAATATGCTGGAAATGTGGTAAATTTGGACCTTACAAAAGGGACTACAATTCGAAGGCGATGGAAGTCGATACAGGATCCGATGAGAAGCAGTCAACTAAGAGAAAGATGACTCCATATAAGGGAGGCGATGTGTAGCTGGCATTGAACAATACACAGTCGGGTCAAGATGTTCGGTTGAACAACTCGGGAGAATTTTATCATGTGACACCACATAGAGAATTGCTATGCAAATATGAATGATATGAAGGAGGATAAGTGTTCTTGGGGGATGAATCGATAACCAAAATTGTCGAAAAAGGAAGAGTTCGACTGATACTACAGGATAGGAGGAGTAGAACCCTTCCAGTTGTGCTACACATTCCAGGTTTGGAAAATAACCTGATATATGTTAGTAAGATGAGTGATGTTGGCATGCACACTCTATTTTATAAGGATTCATGAAAGATGGTCACAGGTGCGATGGTCTTAATGAAAGACATTCAGATTGGAACCTTATACAAGTTGTTGGGGAGTGTCAAATCGACTAGATGCAATAGCATCATTGTTCCTAAAGTTGAATCATCTTCGACTCGACTCGGGCTGAGTCGATCCAAACCGAATGGATAAGTAATCATAAAGTAAACCTAACCATACTATGACATGTGAGGATGGGACACATCAGAGAAAAAATACTTCGAGTTATGCATAACAAAGGTATGGTCGAAGACTTTCCTGAATCTAATTTAGAAGTTGAATTTTGTGAACATTGTATATATGGAAAAAAACGTTGGGTGAGGTTCCCATCTGGAGCGACAAGGGAAAATATGATTCTAGAGATAGTTCATTGTGATGTGTTTATCCCTGTTACAGTTCCTTCACTTGGTGGATCTCTGTATTATGTCTCATTCATAGATGATTTTCCAGGAAGACATGGATATATTTCTTGAGGAAGAAATCAGAGGTTTTCGAGAAATTCAAAGAGTTTAAATATCTTGTAGAAAACTAGACAGATAAGAAGATTAAGGTGTTGAGAACTGACAACTGTGGTGAATTATGTGGAAAATAATTTGATCAGTTCTGCAAGAAGTGTGGCATATCATGCCAAATTACCACACCATATACCCCACAACAAAATAGAGTTTTCGATAGAATTAACAGAACGTTGATGGAAAAGGAAATGAGCATGCTTAATGGTGCTGAGATCACACAATAATTATGGAAAGAGGTAGTCGAAACTGTAAAATATCTATTGAATGTGTCTCCTTTGTTGGCGCTAGTCAATACGAATCCACATGAGGTATGTCTAGGTAAGAATCCTTGAGTTTCACATCTCAAAGTATTTAGTTGTGATGCATTTGTGCATGTTCCCAAGGAAAAGAGGAGCAAGCTGGACAAAAAGGCATTCAAATGTATTTTCATTGGATACAAAGAAGGAATGAAAGGATATAAGCTCTAGGATCTTGCATCAAGGAAAACAATGTACAGTCGAGATATAGTCTTCAGAGAAGTCGAAAGTAAGTATGAGCCTGAAGAAATTGTTCAGACCAAGAATAATCCTAAGATAGTGTGGTTTGAATTGAGGAATGAAGAAGATGATCCAGATGAGTCGATTGAATAGAAGAAGAGGTGGAACAACCGACCCCAGTTGTAAGGAGGCCAAAAAGAGTAAGAAAACCAATCGAAAGGTATAGTTTTCCTGACTTTTGTTCCACATTCATGTTAGTTTCCATCGACGATGAGACCAAGTCAATTGGGGAGGTATTCGACTCAATAGAGGGAAAACTATGGAAGGACGTCATGGTCAAAGAGATAGAATCCTTGCATAAGAATGAGACATGGGACTTAGTAAAGTTTCCTAGTGGAAGAAAGCTTTTCGGTAGCAAATGGGTATTCAATAAGAAGATGAATGCAACAGGTCAATTTGAAAAATTCAAATCTCTACTGGTAGCGAAAGGATATTCCCAAATTGAAGGAGTCGATTTCGATAAGATTCTTTCCCCTATTGGAAAAATAAATTCCATTAGAGTACAAATGTCTCTGGCTGCAACATTTGATATGGAAATAGAACAAATGGATATGAAGACAATGTTCCTACATGGGGACCTCGAAGAAGAAATCTACATGAAACATCATGAAGGATTTGTAGTAAAGGGAAGGAAAGATGTGGTGTGAAAACTGAAAAGATCCCTTTATGGTTGAAATCAATCACAAATGATGTGGTACCAAAGGTTCGACACATACATCCTTAGTTTGGGGTTTGTGAGAAGCAAAGTTGATCACTGCATATACTCCAAAGAAGAAGGTGGGATTTTCATATATGTATCTTTTTATGTCGACAACATGTTGTTGATTGGAAACATCATGGACGCTATAAAGGAGGTGAAGAAGAAGTTATCCTCCAAGTTCGATATGAAGGATCTTGATGCAGCTAACTTCATTCTGGGAATGGATATTAAGAGAGATCGAGCACCTAGAAATATCTGGTGAACAAAATGAAGTATATTGAAACAGTTTTGAAATGTTTCAACATGCATAATTGCAAACCGTTGAAGGTGCCAATTCTTATGGGAGTAAGGCTCACTGTTGAATAGTTTCCAAAGACATGGGAATAGATAGAGGATATGGCACATTCTGCCTATGCAATTTGTTTTGGTAGTCTAATGTATGTGATGTTCTTCACTCAACCAAACATTGCCTATGTAGTGGGAGTGTTGAGCAAATACATGTCGACACCTGGGAAGGAGCATTGGACAGTTGTCAAGAGAGTATTCAGGTATTTGTGTGGCACAAAAAACTATGCTATATGCTACCAAAGAAAACCTGGAGGTGATAGAGAATTAAATGTACAAGGCTTTGTCGATGTCGATTAGGCTAGAGATATGGATCGATGGAGGTCGACCAATGGATATGTCTTCAAGATGTTTGATGGAGCAATCAGTTGGATGAGTAAGTGACAGGAAGTCATAGCCTTGTCAAAAACATAATTTGAATACATAGTAGCCACTCATGGAAGCAAAGAAGAAGTATGGTTGTGTTCAAGAATTGGGTTTGAGCAGAGAGCTATGAAGATAAGTTGTGATAGTCAAAGCACAATATTTCTAGAAAAGAACCCTGCTTATCATTCTAAGACTAAACACATTGATGTATAATATCATTTCATGAGATACATGGTGGAAAGAAATAAGGTGTTCTTGGAGAAAGTAGACACATTGGAAAACATATCAAACTCGTTGACCAAGTCTGTGAGTGTTGTGAAGTTCTCTTGGTGCAAAGAGGCAATGGAAATTTCTTCCATGGGTCTGTGAACGAAAGTTCAAAGGTCTCTCAATTTCATCAAAGAAGAGTACAAGTGGGAGAATGTTGGGTTGTTATATTATTTGTAGTGAAAGTCAAGGTGGATTGACTAATGGTCGAAGTGGAAGGTTGAGGTGGTTCGACCAAGTAAAGATGAAGTTGAGGCGGATCGACAACAAGTGAAAGGTCGAGGTTAGTCGACTAGGTAAAGTCAAAGTTGAAGGTCGAGGTGGTTCAACATGATAAATACATCGAAAACAAGTCGAAGAGCTCAACCGACAAGAGGTCGACGAGAGGACGTATGGTGAATGACTAAAGACTGAATGAAGGTTGATTGGTAGTCGACGAATAATCTGACTTGGTAGTCGATTGTAACAAAATCGTGAGATTCACGGGATTTGTAGCCAATGATCTGCATGGATCTGTAACTGTTTTTGGGCACCTTTTATTTAGAGTTTTTCCTATTGTAAAGCCTATAAATAAGGGATGTTGTAAGGAAGTAAAAGATAATCAATGAATCTTGAATCTTTAGATGATGAATGAATAATCACCAGGAGTCTATAATTTAAAGGTTGTTGGTCATGAAAATGTAAGCCGAATTGGCTACAGGGTTGTTCTTGTGAAAGCAAGAGGGTATGATGTTGATTGTGTCTTAGGTGTGGAACAATGTTAGACACGTAATCTTTATTCTAAATGAATAAGAAAACAAGGAGCACAATTATCAAGGAATGTTGGTTTTCCCAGTTTGGGTTTCAAGGGTAAAATCTATGTGTATTGTGTGCTTGTTGTATCATTTACTTTCCTGATTAAATATTTCTTCCTCTCTTCTTCTAGACTTAGCGTGGAAGTGTGTCTCATTTCATAACAATAAAAATAGGTTGGAAATCCATGTGGTGGTTTATGAAATCCACCCTTATACACATGGAGGATAGAGATTGATTATAACCCTTGATCATTCAGATCAATGATCTAGAATGAAAGTTGTAAAGGGGAGATGACTAGCATGAGACACATATCTGATCGTTGACAAAAAGGTCAGATCAATGCCCTATAACAAATTGTGGGTGACTAACTAGAACGTGGTTTAATAAAAAGGCACCCCCCCCACGTAATTTAAACATATGCTCAAAAGGAAAGGCACACGTCGACGTAGTGTTTATTTCACCCCCCCCCCTTCCTCAAGATCCGAGTCAAGGGTCTAGCCCCTCACAATAAAGCTCATGGTCCCACATGCTTGATTCTATGCCCATTGGGATAACTCAAGTAATAAAGGAAGACAATCCCTGAGGGGCTTACACTTTGTGTGAACATTTCAATGACAATTTTGGCAATCTGGTCAGCTCGAAGGATAAATCGGGTTCACATTCATCATAAAACAAGTCCACAAAATTCAATTGAAACCATATATAAGTATAATGAAGATGAAGAAAAGTATGGAAGTGTGGGGAGCTCTGAGATAACCTATTTAAGTTTAGCATTAATTGCAGAGGAGCATGAATTTGAAGATGAAGTAACAAATTAGGAGCGCTAATATGGTGATTTCGGGGTAATAAAAGAATAGAGAAATAAGGAAGTTGGAATTATGGGCATTCTAAGGGACTGAAGAATTGTTCTATGAGTTGAATTTTCAAGGAAATGATTGAAAGGTATGGTGACATGAACTTTAGAGGAGTAATTTCGATGAACAGGAGCACAATTATGGTATAAGGATTGCAACAAGAATAATAGAAAAAATTATTAAGAAGATCTAGTGCAATTATGACAGTTCTATATAGATGTAACTATGTTTTGGAAGCTTTTGAAAGACCGATTTAGATCAAGAATAATGATATAAATGAAGTAAAATAGTTTCTTGTGAACAAATGAAAAATTAAGGGTGGTAGGGTGGAACAAGGAAAGATTGGTGTCCTCATTCAATTGCAGGTTGGTGCCTATAGAGGATTGGTGTCCTCATCCATTTACAGGTTGGTGCATGTTTGTAGGTTGGTGCCTACAGAGGATTGGTGTCCTCATCCATTTGTAGGTTGGTGCTTGTTCATGGGCCAGTGCCTACAGAGGATTGGTGTCCTCATAGACAGTTATTCATGCATGAATTGACATTCATTTATAAATATTTTTAAGGTCTTCACAATCTGGTTTTCCAACTCTATATTTGTAAATGTATCGACTATTATATGTGATTATGATTAATACATTTCTGGTATAACTGACTGTAAGAATAAATCCTAACCATGTTATTAAATCATATCAGAATAAAAGGTAATTAAAGTATATATTATTTATTCAACCCCCTCTCAGTACTATTAAACATTAAAACATATTGATGCATGTAATCCCAAACCAATGTATATTTCAACCCTTTAGTAAATTTTGGGCACAAATCACTCTAATATACAATCTTTAGGGTTTAGAACATATCCGTAGTCCTGTAATTTGTAAATTACCAACACTACACATGTATTTTTCTTCCTATGGTGTGCATTTTTCATCATGCCACATTTTTATGCATTTTTCTCTTTTTACATTTTTTTGAATTTACAAGGCAACTTTTATCCTTTATGCGCCTTAGAGGGTTTTTGGTTTCAAAATGCACAAATAAAGGTATGAATAGGTGTAAAATGATAAAATACAAACTCCACAATTTGAACCACTCAATTTGGAGGTCATATGAATCTTAGGAATGCATTTTACAATAAGACGATTTTACCCTCCATTTTACAAAAAGTATTAAATCTTGGTTCAAGGTAGAAGTCATTTTTGTGAATCTTGACGTGCATTTTGCACAAGGGAAAAAATTAAAGTTTAAAATAAAAACATGTATTTATTAAGTGTGAGTGTGCATTTTTAGATGTGGAGGCTCTAACAAGCTTGAATTAGGGTTTTATGCAACAATAGAAACCCTAATCCTAATCATATATATCCTCATATATTGAGAACATTGTCATGTACATCTATTTGAATTCTTAGTCTAACACATCTACCTTCTCCCTATGTCTAATGCATCATAAGCATGTCTTTCAGTGTATAACATCAAATTGATTTTTTTTTAACTTTATTTTCCACCCATTGAACCTTTGATGATAGTGCTCATCATTGGATATCCAAGAGAAAATGTCCACGCCCATCAATTCTCGAATAAAAAATTCCCTTAGTGTCTCAACTCTCCACTGGTATTCTAACAAACTATTCTTTCCCACCCATCGCAACATCGATGAACTTTTCCCACCATGGAGTGGCCACGTTGACAAAATTTTCCCACCCTATCATTGCCACTTCGACATAATTACTACGCCATGTCATTGGACCGTTGACGTACTGTGCCCTCACGATCATCGTGCCTCAAATGGATGTGGCCCAACATAAGGTTGCAATTTTGATGGCGTGCGTGTTAGGGCTCCAAAAATAGTTATGTGTGTTGTAGTCTCACTAATGATTGATTCCACCAGTATTGTGATGGTCACTTGATGGATAAAACCTTCATAGAAAAATTTTCATGGTAGTCCGGTGTATTAAATATCTCCACAACTGCCACATGTATTTCTATGTCAGATGTATAACAATTGGATATGGTCATTGATGGTTTAATTCAAAGGCTTTGACGAGCCTATGGATTTGGGTTCATTAGAAGCCCAAAATTTAGTCATCATAGAGTCGCCAGAAATTGTTCCAAATTCACTTGTGTAGAGATATCTACGATATGGTTGACCCTTCCTCATGACATGATTCCACTCATGTGTCATGTTGTTGATGCCCTCAGCCTCATCCAAAGGTTGAGGGATGCTTCTCATTCCACTTCATGTGGCTCATCTTCTGAGGATGATGCTCTTGATCCTCCACAACATCATTCTCCACCACCAATTCCTCCACCAGACCGATCGACATCCCCTCCACCACTTAGTCCTCCTCCTCCACATGTGTCACTAGTTGCATCATCCATCGATCCTCCTCCTCATCCTCCACATGTGTCACTAGCTACACCATATTCCACTGATCCTCCTCCTCCTCCACGTGTGTCATTAGCTGCACCATCGATCGATACTCCTCCTCCTCCACATGTGTCACCAGATACACCATCCATCGAATCTCCGCCTCCTCCACATGTGTCACCAGTTACACCATCCACTGAATCTACTCCTCCTCCTCCTCCATATGATCTCAATGAAGAGATATATCAAACTCCACTTTCATCATTGTTATCTTACATGGGTACTAATATACCCTCTACCTCTGGTAGCAGAGGCAGTGATGCCTTTGTCTCTGGTGGTGGACCTAGCTAGTAGTGGTACTTGACATGTATATTGATTGTTGTATATTTGACTTGAGATGTATATATGACATGTTTATTGATTTTGATGAGATGTATATTTGGCACGTATATTGATATGTATATCGGTCATGTATATTATGTTTTTCTATATCATGTGTAATATACCCACATTAAAATATAAATAAAATTTTAGTTTCCTTCTTAAATAATGTCAATCTTAAATGCTAGATCCACATTTAAGAATTTACCTTTCATCTTTTGAAGTAACTTTAAAGGGAAACTATGGTTGTATTCAATTATCATCAGAAAATATTTAGACTTGTTTACCATACTACTATGCACATTTTGAAATAACATCCTCCTAGTAAAGTCAGAGCTACCTTGGATTTCAACATCCCAAGTTTAATGTCTTCATTGTGAAAAAAA
>ML808290.1:90581-111272 GCA_009831015.1 Picea engelmannii
TATCCCATAAATCAGAATTTTCAGTTAACTGCTTATTCAGATGCAGATTGGGCAAACTGTGTTGATGAGAGAAAAAGCACCAGTGGAGGAGCATTCTTTCTGGGTGACTCATTAGTAGCATGGCTTAGTAAAAAGCAAGGATCTATTTCCTTATCAACTACAAAAACATAGTACATTGCTGCTGCTACTTGCTGCACTCAGATTTTGTGGATGATCCAAACTCTTGCAGATTTGAAGGTAAACTATAATGATCTGATTACAATTCACTGTGATAACACAAGTGCCATTAGTGTCTCCAAGAATCATGTTCTTCATTCCAAGACTAAGCATATTCCAATAAAATACCATTTTCTCAGAGAACAAGTTACAAACATAATTTTTCAGCTGAATTATATTTCTTCCACAGAACAGATTGTTGATATCTTTACTAAACCGTTAGTAGCGACCCCTTTTGGATATCTTCGCCAAAAGTTGGGGGTTATAACTTCTTTTTTTTAAACTGGTCACCTGGTCAGGGGGAGTACTTATTGAATATCTGTTGTATTTCTAAGTTGCTCATAGTTGACAGGGGGAGTATGTACTGCAACAGCTTAGGGGGAGCGTGTTTCTTCTTTAACATTGATGTCAAAGGGGGAGAAAGTGTGGTAATTTCAAGGATGCTACAGTGGTATAGTTGGACGTTCTTCAAGGGGTTTCCATCAATGCCAAAGGGGGAGATTGTTGGCATGTTTTTCAGATAGAGGCAGAGTATGTGTGTTTGTCATTGATGGAAAAGATCAAGACAAGGAGCGTAATGATGATTGCATGGAAAGATCAGAAGTGAAAACTCCAGGAGTCAAGGAAGCAACTCACGACAAGAGTGATGAAATTGCGAAATGTGAAACCACGACATTTCGGGGTTTTAGATACCGGGAGTTGGAGGTGTCAAGAACACTCACGACAAGAATGCCAAAATGACGAAATGTGAAACGCCAAAATACATTAATCTGACTCCATTTCGGAGTTTCAGATACCGGGAGTTGGAGGTGTCAAGAACATTCACGTCAAGAATGCCTAAATCGCGAAATGCGAAACCACGACTTAATCTGAGTCATTGATCAAAGAAATATTTGGACCGTCGAATCATCAAGATTGTGGACTGTTTATATGACTCCATTTCGGAGTTTCAGATACCGGGAGTTGGAGGAGTCAAGGAAGCAACTCACGACAGGAACTCACGATATGCGAAATCACGAAAATATCTGAATCGTTGAATCATCAAGAATGTGGACTGTTGATCTGAATCCATTTCGGAGTTTCGAGTACTGGGAGTTGGAGGAGTCAAGAGTCGAGACTCTTCATCATAGGAGTCCCGAAGTTGCGAAATGCGAAACGCCGATCATTTCGGGGTTTGTGACTTGGAGTTTTGAGATACTTCTCCACAGGAATGCTGAAATGTAGGAATGCCGAAATGAGAAATCGCGAAAGCACTTTATGGATAAACTCTTGGTCACAATTATGGGCATGTGAAGGAAGGAGCTTGCAAATTGCAAGGTTCCATTTCATGATTGGGAGTTGGAAGAGTCAGAGTGACTCGCAACAAATTCATGAAATGCGAAATTGTGAAATGCAGTTTCGAATAAGGCTGTGGTCATAGCCAGTGGTCACATCTGTGGAAGATGGAGGAAGGAGCTAGTGCAACCAAGCTCCATTTTGGAGATCACGACTTGGAGAGTCGAGATACCTCATTCCCAGATCCACGAAACGCGAGTCACAAAATCACCTTCTTAACATGCATGTGGTCACCGCCTGAGGCCACATGTGAAAGGAAAGGTGAAAGGTGCCAAAGGCAGAAGGCTCAATAGGTTCACAGTGTAACTACTAGAAATGACTGATGGTTTCTGTTAGAGGACTCGAAGAGACTTCAGGGTGATCGCCAGAGAAGATGAAGAGTCTCGAGGCATATTACAGTGGCATGAAGACTGTTCATAGAGGCTATTGACAGATGTAAGACAGTTGGAGCCTAGAACTGCAACAGAGGGAATGAGCTCAAATGTGACAGAGAAGACGAAGAGTATCGACTACTGGAGAGGCTAAGGAACCTCTGCATAACACCCAATGATGATAGACGCATGGGTTTAACCGCAAAATAATCTGAAGAGTTGCAATGATGATCAGGCAGAGAACTCGACATGGGGAGAGCATGTAGAAGCATTGTGAATAGAGGATGCAAAAGATGCACAGAGAGAATGAAAATGTAGAACAGAGAAGAGATTTGTTGCTATTGAGAGTGATTCAGGTGTGTAGAAGGAGGTAGAGTGTAGCAACTGAAATGCACAGAAGAGGAATGGTGCATAGAACGGACATGGTGCACAGAGCATGAAAGGAAGAAGAACATAAAGTGTAAGGAAGGGGTGCAAGAAGACACTGATGTAGGTAGAGTAGAGCAGTGTAGAAAAATAGTGAGGAGACCGGTAAGCCATTGATAAATATTGTATCACTGTGATAAATTTATAGATAGAAAACTTTATATATCAGGGTGGTAGGGAGGTGCTAGGGAGGACTGTTGTCCTCATAGGTTCAAGTGGGTGCTTGAACATAGGGAGTTGTAGCTTCCATCTGGTTGTAGCCAGAAAATCCAGGGTGGCAGGGTGGTGCAAGGGAGAATTGTTGTTCTCTGTTTTACAGGTTGGTGCCTATGTGACTGGAAGTTGGTGCTTCCATTCAGTTGGTGCTGGAACACTTAGGGAGTTGTTTCTTCCTTCTAGTGGGTGATAGAGAAACTAGGGAGTTGGTGCTTCCTTCTAGTGGGTGCTAGAGAAACCAGGGAGTTGGTGCTTCCTTCTAGTAGGTGCTAGAGAAAACAGAGAGTTGGTGCTCTCAACAAGTTACAGCTTGAAAAATAGAGGTTGTAGCCTCACAATGAGTTGGAGCTCATATGTATGATAATGTACAGAATGTAAAGATTACTTATCATACCAAGAAGAAGAGGTTTTTACCCTTTATGGGTTTCCTCAGGAAATATTTGTCTCTATATATTTCATATGTGTGACTAATGTCGAATGTTCTATTGCTTGCCTCCCTGCATTATTGTGATTTTTATTAAGTGCTCTGCAAAGAGTTTAAAATAAGCGTAATTGTTTAAGCACGATAACAACTTATTCACCCCCCCTCTCAGTTGTCCAACACCCTTTGCGGCTCGGGGGGCTCATGGGGAAGAAAAGTACCCCTAGCGTTTGTTGGGAGGTACCGATGAGGTCTCAACAGTTGACAAGCAGGACTTGGATGAAGCACGAGCACGGTACAGTAGTAGCGGAACCTTCTCCTTCGCTTAAGGTACACATATTTAACTTTCACAAGTGTAAATAGTTTAATTTATGTGGTTTTACATTAGCTAGAATGTGGTAAATTTTTTGGGTTCTGTGGTGTAATATTTGGGTCTGTGCTTCGTTATTTGTGGTTTAACTTGCCTAGTTTTGGTGCGAGCAACTTTGAGTATTTTCTGAGAACCCCATAGATTTTACCTTGTGCCTTCCTTGTTCCTTGCACCCTCTTAACTATGCCTTTTGTTTATTATCTTCGTTGGGTCGGTTCTTCTGTCAATAACCAGTCTTGAATCCCTACATCTCTGGTGGGTACTTCATAAACCATTTGTTCTTTCCATGCAAATCTAATGATAGTGGATGTATAATTTTGTCTTGTGCGTGCCTCCAAATTTCTGGTAAAGTGGTCATTCATGGGTGATTTATCTAGATATAAGTGTCGTGGATAAGCACATCTCTGCCTTTGTTACTCTGTCAATTTAGTCTTTGCAATATATTAATCTTTATATATGACTGGATGGATATATCTTGGGTGCCTCAGAAGCTACTAGATATCCTTAACCCTTGCAGTTGATTTATGTATTGAAGGTTGGATGAACCCATCTGATGCATGGGTCATTCTTACATTTTTTTGTCACTTTATTCGGGTGCTGAGAACTATATGTGTTAGGGCTCATTTAATTGAATGCACATTCTACAATCGATTTGACCAAATCCTGGGGCATCTCTATTGATATCTCTAGTTTCTTTACCAGTGAAATCCACTTCAACCGGGGATAGATTGTTGCTTCCCTTTTTTCTGATTTCCAGTTATCGTTTGGTGTTATGATTTCCTATCATTGTAGTGTTGTCTATTTTTGTTTCATCTGTCTTTTCCTTTTGGTTTTCACCAAAGCAAAACCACCACGATTCTAGTCAGACGCGCACCTCCCCACAAATTTAAACAAAAAAAATCTAATGACTAGTTCTGAGATGACTGCTTTGGTCGCCAAGTGACCCCTCAAACACTCTACCTTCGAAGAAGTTGATTGTCTTGTCTTTGTCTTTGATTTTTTCAAACTTAAATGATTCAACCATTGCTTGCACCTTGTTTCTAGGATCGCAGTTGCTTACGCATAGCATTTGTAAGTTCATTAAATTTCGGTTGAATAGGTCTTGTAAATAAATAAATAAATCGCTTGTCACATATCAAGTCGGGATCCTTCACAATCCCGCATGCAAAAAACCCTTTCCCTTAACAATATCTCCATCCTAAACCGAAATCGTGTCTCTCCCAAAGCGTTTAGGAAAAACAAAAATAAAACCATTACTGCACGATTTGCGGGCGCATCTTGCGTAAAGGAGCATGGGAATTTTAATGGAAATATCTAACCGTGATTCTCTACCTCGGGCTTCCAACATCCTCCACCTCAGCAACAAGTACCGCATGCTTCTTTCTCTCATGTGCTTGTTGCGTCAACCTTAGTAAGAGATTTTTTGTCACTCATAACCATGTAAAATCAACTGACAACTTCAAACCTGTCCACCCATTGATTTAAATCTAACATTTATGCTTTTTACACAGGGATTTAAATCTGGCAGTGATTTTGTATTCTAGAAACGTTTTTAAGTTATGATTATGCATCGTTTTAATAAGCTTTAGATGCAATATTTATTAATTCATCAGGTCGTGGTTTTAATAAATCTACTTGCGCAGTGTTACCTTTATTGTGCAAGGTTTACAAATCTTATTGGACAGTGTGTTATAAATTTTTATTACTTATTTATTTATTTTGGTGCAGGGTTTTACTAATATTCATTTCCCAACATTTAAATAATTACTTTGCTGAATTTTATTTAAATTCCTTATGTTGTAATTAAAATAAATTATTGTGTTGTTTTNTGTGTTATAAATTTTTATTACTTATTTATTTATTTTGGTGCAGGGTTTTACTAATATTCATTTCCCAACATTTAAATAATTACTTTGCTGAATTTTATTTAAATTCCTTATGTTGTAATTAAAATAAATTATTGTGTTGTTTTTATTTTATTTATTCAACCCTTGTGCAAAGATTCTATTACACATTCATGGTATTTGTAATTAAATGGGTGACTTGATACTAAGGATGTATTGCGAAAGAATTTAAACTACAGTTAGATAGTATTGTCTATTAATCCCTTGTTAGAGTTTATCTGCTTTTACGTTTTACATGTCGTTGTAAATATTAGTAAATTTTATATACTTCTATAGTGGTTGCGATATGGATCATTGTGTGGCACAACATAATTACATCGATGTCCGGAGTTTTATGTTTCTTGGTTCAACTGTAGATCTGACACCCTTTATTTAATTTATTTTGTATGTATATTACTTGGTTTACGCAAGAACTCATTATTAATTTAATATATAAGAGAATTTAAATTAGAATAAATACCCTAGAATTTTGGATATATTTCATTATATCTTTGTTAAATAGTGTGGGAAAATTCCTTCGAAGAAAAAGAAAAAGGGGGCCACTACCATCCTTGGGAGAGGGATTAGAAGAATGTGAATATTCCCATGTTGATACGTTTGCAATTTCTATTTTAGAAAAATGGAATAAGACCGTGGTTGAATCCTTTCATCCACGATAGAATGTAGGAGTTTAGGTGAATTATTTATTGATTAATTGGCATTGAGTCATAGTTGAATTTTAGTGTAACGACCATTATTGTTATCCTTGAGTCCCTTAGAATTGTCGTGATGGTCGATTGCATAGTTATTAGTCTTGTGGCCCAAACGAATTTAAGTTGAGGATTAATTTCTTTATGATTAGATTGAATGGCTTATGGACCATTGTTGACACTTAGTTGTTTAAGATTTGGTTACCCGTGCACGTAGCAAAAATGATGACGCCTGACTAGTTTAGGATTAAAATGTACTTGTGCATATTAAATTCAGTTGTCTGGTATAGTTTAAAGTTGTCTACTCTTGAGAGAAACAATTATAATGTGGATATATAATGGAGGGATAATGAGTCCTTGCGAATGAGAACCTAATGTAAGAAATGATTGTGTAAAATAATTAAAACCTTGCGCATATCAAGGCTTAATGTAATGAACAACTATTTTAGATAATCACTTTTGCACCTTGGTTTAATGCAACATATGATGAGTTATGCTATTGAATACCCGCGTGCCTAGTTAATTATGATTTAAGATTAATGTAAGGTTGTTGATCATTTATTTCATGTGCCATGAAAGTTATGTTCCAAGAGTCGGTTGTTAGATTGTTGGTTGTGTCTGGATGACCTTGATGTTGTTTTTGTGTGTCGTCGGCTTGGACTTGCTTGTGTTGGGCAGGATGTAGACACCTCCTTGTTCCTCATAACAGTCGCCATCCTTGAGACCTTAAATGGTCAAAATCGATGGGAACCTGGGATTGAGCATTTCTCGTGTGTCCTCGAGGTCCTAACCTTGTAGGGTAGGACAGGCGGGTAGTCATTTTTATTCTTCGTCTGATTGAATGTCATATGTTGCTTCTCGCTGCATGATGTGCTAGTATGCTAGGTCATTATGTTTATTGTTGTGTGATTTTCATGTGTTGTGTTCGTCGTTGTGTTGCGATGTTTGAATGTATTTTTGTTATTACTTTCCTACATAAAAGAAAAAATAAAAATTTACTTGTTATGCAAGGCTTGTTGTCGTAACGACGGGGTTGTTACATATGGTATTAGAGCCGGTTTGACCCGCAACTTGTGATCACTATGGCTTCCATTGATTATATACTTAATTATAAAATGTCTCTAATTAAACTGATTTGTATTTGTGTAAGTAATCATGGTTAGAGGACGTTGTGGAGGCAGATGACGCCCCAAGTAGCATCCACGCCCGAGGGGTCTAACCCCTAGGGAGATGAACAGGTTTTCAGGTAGGAATATATAGTTGTGGGTGATGTGGTTGAGTTGATGAGGTCCTTTCAGAGGATGTCCAAGGCACTGGTTAGTCATTTGGATAGATATGAGGCCAGGGTGTCGACACCTTTTGAGGGTCCACCGCACGCCCCGGTCGGTACTGGTAGCATTCACCACGAACTCGAGAAGGTCAAGTTTCTTGAGTTATTTGGTGCCATGAATGGCGCAGTTGCCGAGGCATGGTTGGAGAATATGGCGATGTGCTTTACACTTCGCGACTATACCTCCAACATGAAGGTCCGCATACCGGTCTTTCAACTGAAGGGGAGCACTCTTTTATGGTGGAAGACGCTCATGCCGCAATTAAACATGGTCGTCGAAGATGTGTCATGTGAATTGTTCGAGGAACAGTTCCCAGAGAGGTATATATCTGAGGAATTCATTGAGCATCCACTCAACGAGTTCAACACTTTGTGACAGGGCGGTCGTACGGTGCCCATTTTATGGAGCTACTTCGGTATGCTCTGCACTTGGATATTGAGAAACTTAAGGTAAAAAAGTTCATGTCTAGCCTTAATGTCAACATTTGTGCAAAGGTGAGGATTATGATGCCTCAAAACTTGCATGCTATTGTCCATAAGGCCCTCATAGAAAAGGAGGATCTTATCAATGGGGGTCAGAGCAGGAATCCAGCGAGACCAGCGGGACAAGTGTCATCTGGTGCGCAACAACATCAAACACCAGATAGACATTCACCATGATATCATGGCATCCAGAAAGGATCCATTTTCACTACACCTCAATGACTATCACCTCAACAATGGACTCCTTACAGAGGACCACAACACCAACAATAGCGTCAACCGCAATAGCAGTAGTTTAGGCCTAATCAACATAACAAAACATGGTTCCAGGCTGGTGGGTCGTCAGCTTTTACTTCAGGTACCAAGAGTACTGAAACAAAGAAAGGGTGTTGGACATGTGAAGAGCCACATTACCAGCGTGACTACCCAGTTGAGAGGACCAGAGCATCTGGATCAACCGGACCCACTACCGTGGGAGATTTCGGCAAGGCCCATTGGATTCATTTAGTGGTGAATAACTGCTAGGAATAGAACCAGTCGACTGTGCTCGAGACATCAAGTATCGTCGCTGACCAGACCCTTAGTATTTTGATAGATTCAGGTGCTACATAGAGTTTTATTTTTGGTACAGCACTAAAAAGAATTAAGGTAAAGGAAATCAAACAAGACGAGTTTAGCTTTGTAGAAATGGATTTGGGAGCCAAACAGAAGGTTGGAGGGAAGGTTACAGGCTATAGCCTTAACTTGGGAGAGTTTGTCACAAGGGCCAACCTGTACGTCATGATATTAGGGTCTTATCATGTCGTGATCGGTATGGACTGGTTGGAATCGCATGAGGCGATACTCAACTGTAAGACGAAACTATTGATCTTAGTCAATGATGAGGGACAAAGATGCATGATTGTAGGTTGAAACCAGAGATTTTCCCAGAGGTTCATCTCTTCCTTGCAGCTACGGAAGAGCATGTGCAAGGGATGCAAGATTTATGTGATCCTTGCGTTAAACGAAAAGGGTGTGGCGGAAGGACTAGAAAACCATCCAGTAGTACGAGATTCTGCGGATGTATTCCTAGAGAAGTTGCCAGGGTTGTCTCCTGAGAGGGAATTGGAATTTACCATCGACCTAAAACCGGGAACTGAACCGATAGCAAGAACGCCTTATCGGATGTCGACCCCGGAGTTACATGAGTTGAAAATGCAACTGAAGGCGTTGTTGGACCTAGGACATATACATCCAAGTGTGTCACCATGGGGTGTGACTATTATTTTCATACAGAAGAAGGATGGGTCGTGGAGACTCTGCATTGACTACCGTCAATTTAATAAGGCAATGATCAAGAATCAGTATCTGTTGCCAAGGATTGATGATATGTTTGATAAGATGAAAGGTGAAATGGTGTTTTCAAAGATCGACTTGAGATTAGGGTATCATCAGTTATGAATCAAGAAGGACAACATCCCTAAGACCGCCTTTAAGACGAGGTTTGGACATTATGAGTTTACCATTTTACCGTTTGGACTAACGAACGCCCTAGGGGTATTTATGAGCTTGATAAACAGGGTTTTCTACGAATACTTGGACAAGTTTGTCCAAGTATTCATTGACGATATTTTGATTTACTCTCAGACGATTGAGGAGCATGACGAGCACTTGCACATGGTACTATAGTGTCTATGAGAGAACAAATTGTTTGGGAAGCTATTGAAATGCTCATTTTATCAATCGAGGATTCACTACTTAGGGCATGTAATCTCTGGCGAAGGTATTTTTGTGGATCCAACAAAGGTCGAGGCTATTATGGAATGGCCTGCGTCGACGAATGTCCCAGAAGTGTGTAGCTTTAGGGGTTAAGAGGGATATTATTGAAGATTCATCAAGGGTTTTTCGAAGATAGCAAATCTGATTACGGAATTGTAGAAGAAAAACAAGAAGGTTGTTTGGACCAAGAAATGTGTGGAAACATTTTGTAGGCTCAAGGAGCTATTGACAACAACACCAAAACTAAAGGTCCCTAAGATGGACGAGGATTTCTTGGTATGCGTTGACGCATCCAAGGAAGGCTTAGGCGGAGTCTTGATGCAAGATGGTCGAGTGATCGCTTACATATCGAGAAAGTTGAGAAGGCATGAGGTAACCATAATACTTATGTCATCTACTAGAGGTAACCATAATCCAGATAATTTTCCTCCTTATAGTTATGGAATAGATAATTCTGATAGGATATTTGATACACCTCTTGAAGCCCACTCTACTGTACAAATTCCCGATCATCCTTTGATTTATTTTCATAATTCCCCTCTATGTCTTTCTCATTCATCCAATACTTCTTATAAGCCTTTCTTAAAGAACACTCGACCTCCTTTATATTTTGAAGCTAATAACCTTATTCTCAAGCATTTAATGCCTGAAGTAGGAGGAGGTATAATTTGGGGAAATCAAACACCACCTCCACCACCAGTAAATCCTTGGGTAGCAGACAGATATGGCCCTTTAAATATTCCCCAAAATACACATGACTGACCAAAGAATTATCTTAAATCGCTTTCCAAAATATGATGGGAAAAGGATATAACTGCAAAAGAACACATGGATGCTTTCAAAGATTTCATAGATAACTTATTTTTGGAACATGATGATGTTTTAATTAGATTCTTTTTCCAAACCATTGATGGAGATGTCAGGAAATGGTTTAGAGGATTACCCCATGCCTCTATAAACTCATGGAAAGTACTTGAAACTACTTTTATGAGGCAATGGGCGGGAAATAGAGGTCATCTTTACTATCTAATAGAATTCATATTCTTAAATAAGAAAACCACCAAATCATTAGTTGAATTTAACAAAAGATTTAATAAAATTTTGTAACATCCCGCTCTTGCGCGCACTGAGCGGACTTGTTGTTTGAGGACACTTGCGTGCAAGTGATCTGGTTCATTATATGATTGGTTGTTTTGTTTATGATTATGAGATGTTGTGGATCTGATGATATGTTGTTTTTGTTATATTTACATCGACAGGTGTTATTGACTAGGTTATCTCGAGTGTGCAGGACTCTGGATGTTAGAGGATGCCGATGGCATCGATGGATCTCCTTGGACTCCAGATAGAGTCAAGGAGTGGACTATTATGGTTTGAATGTTTTTATATTACAAATGTGACGTATGACTCGATATTATGATGTTGCTTGTTATATCTAACATGTTTTGTTGATGGATGTAGGCTGACGATAGTTTGCCAACCAGACTCACATTTGGAGTAAAGGGGTCATGCACGACAACCAGAGAAATGAGAGAGAGGTGTGGCAACAGCCCTGTGACAGCCTACTAGCACTCCCGCTATGGCTCGAGCTGTAGGTTAATGATTACCTAGTTCGAGAGATTCACAATGCCGTGAAGGAAAATTGTGACAGTCGCTCATGATTATTCTAATTGGGCAGTGTGTTATACAGTTTTATTACTTATTTATTTATTTTGGTGCAGGGTTTTACTAATATTCATTTTGTAGCATTTAAATAATTACTTTGCTAAATTTTATTTAAATTCCTTATGTTGTAATTAAAATAAATTATTGTGCACTTTTTATTTTATTTATTTAACCCTTGTGCAGAGATTATATTACACATTCATGGTATTTGTAATTAAATGGGTGACTTGATACTAAGGATGTATTGCGGAAGAATTTAAACTACAATTAGATAGTATCCGCTTTTAATCCCTTGTTAGAGCTTATTAGCTTTTACGTTTTACATGTTGTAGATGTTAGTAAATTTTATATACTTCTATAGTGGCTGTGATATGGATCATCGTGTGGTGTAGCATAATTAGATTGATTTCTGGAGTTTTATGTTTCTTGGTTCAACTATAGATATGACACCCTTTATTTAATTTTTTTTGTATGTATATCACTTGGGTTACACAAGCACTCATTATTAATTTAATATATAAGAGAATTTAAATTAGAAAATCTACACTATAATTTTGGATATATTTCATTCTATCTTTGTTAAATAGTGTGGGAAAATTCCTTGGAATAAAAAGAAAAAGGGGGCCACTGCTAGCCTTAGGAGAGGGATTAGAAGAATGTGAATTTACCCATGTTGATACATTTGCAATTTCTATTTTAGTAAAATGGAATAAGATCATGGTTGAAGCCTTTCATCCACAGTAGAATGTAGGAGTTTAGGTGAATTCTTTATTGATTAATTGGCAATTGAGTCATAGTTGAATTTAAGTGTAATGACCATTATTGTTATCCTTGAGTCCCTTAGAATTGTCGCGATGGTCGATTGCATAGTTGTTAGTCTTGTGGCTCAAACGAATTTAAATTGAGTATTGATTGCTTTATGATTAGATTGAATGGATTATGGACCATTGCTGACGCTTAGTTGTTTAAGATTTGGTTACCCGCGCACGTCGCAAAAATGATGACGCCTGATTAGTTTAGGATTAAGATGTACTTGTGCATGTTAAATTTAGTTGTCTGGTGTAGTTTAAAGTTGTCTACTCTTGAGAGCAGCAATTAGAATGTGGATATATAATGGAGGGGATAATGAGTCCTTGCGAATGAGAACCTAATGTAAGAAATGATTGTTTAAAATAATTAAAACCTTGCGCATATGAAGGCTTAATGTAATGAACAATTGTTTTAGATAATCACTTTTGCACCTTGGTTTAATGCGACATATGATGAATTATGCTATTGAATACCCGTGCACCCAATTAATTATGATTTAGGATTAATGTAAGGTTGTTGATCATTTATTTCTTGCACCATGAAAGTTATGTTCCAAGAGTCGGTTGTTAGATTGTTGGTTGTGTCTGGATGACCTTGATGTTGTTTTTGTGTGTCGTCAGCTTGGACTTTCTTGTGTTGGGCGAGATGTAGACACCTCCTTGTTCCTCAGAAAAGTCGCCAACCTTGAGACCTTAAATGGTCAAAATCGATGGGAACCTGGGCTTGAGCATTGCTTATGTGTCCTGGAGGTCCTAGCCTTGCAAGGTAGGACGGGTGGGTAGTCGTTTGTATTCTTCGTCTGATTGAATGTCGTATGTTGCTTCCCATTGCATGATGTGCTAGTATGCTAGGTCGTTATGTTTATTGTTGTGTGATTTTCATGCATTGTGTTTGTCGTCGTGTTGCGATGTTTGAATGTATTGTCGTTATTAATTTCCTACATAAAAGAAAAAAGAAAAAAATTACTTGTTATGCAAGGCTTGTTGTCGTAACGACAGGGTCGTTACAACTTTACAAAAAAATTCCTGTGGATATCAAACCATATCAAGCAGCTGCAAAGGTGACATATTTTGGAGCCTTTGAGGATGATTTTTCCATGATGTTGAGAGAGAGAAGATATACAACCCTCTTAATAATGCAATATGATGTTATTGATATCGAGGGAAACATGAACACCTCGAGAAAAATTAATCTAAAAACAGATTGGACTTATAGAGACAAAAAGAAAGTTAATGAGAAAGTTGGTCCCTTTGGCACTAATAAATATTCTCATGAGGCTAAGATTGAGGAAATGTCTAGACTCATTAGTAATTTGTCAAATAAATTGTCTAGGATGGAAATTGAAGGAAACCCTCCAAATAAATTTCCTGATGAAGAAGGTCCTCATAATCCTAATCAGTTTGGAGACCATTCAACCCACAAATGTTTAGAAGAGTAAGAAGAAATGAAGAACAACCTCTTGGATCTTTTGTAAAAAGCAACAATGATAATAATTTAGTGGAATATTTTGGGGAGGAGGAATATACATATTTTCAAGAAGAAATCCAATTAATTCAAGATGGTCAGGAAGCCATGCATCTTGCTCAATATGATTATGAAAAATATTTAAATGCTAAATATCATAATGTAAATAAAGGTGGAGATCATGGGGGATTATCATTCTCACAGTATAGATTGTTTTCTAATGCTTTACAAACAAAATTACACAAGAAACGTGATCTTAGATCGATACCTATTGTGTCTAAAAATGATAATCAACCTCCATCTAAAAAATTACCAGTAAAACAGTCCAAAGAGAAATAAAAATAAACAATAACTATTACGCAAAAGATTGATACCCAAGAGAAATTCAAGGGGAGAAATGACCATAAAGATATTAATAAAACTGGTCATCCTTTTAACATTGAACATGAATTAGGGAAAATCAAGATAGATGTACCTTTAGCAAAATTGGTCAAGAATATTGTGTATCAAAGGAAAATTGAGAAGGTTATGTATGGAATAGATTTTAGTAATCAACCTGACACCTTGAATGTACATGATGAATTCCCAACTATTATGTTTGGACCTCACATAGAAAATAAAGAACACTCAGTTGCTCCTTTTTATGTGACTCTAAGCATACATGATAAACTACTATATAATTGCATGTTAGATTCTAGAGCCTCCAATAACCTCATGCCCAAATAAGTCATGGAGAAATTAGGGTTAGAAATAACCGGGCCCTATCATGATTTATACTCTTTTGATTCAAGGAAAGTAAAATGTAAGGGTACGATTAAAGTTTTGGCGATGACATTAACACAATTACCTATCAAGGGTATCATGGTGGATGTTGTTGTAGCTGATGTGCCTGCAAATTATGGAATGTTATTGTCTAGATATTGGGAAGTAAAGTTGGGAGGTACAATGCAAATGGATATGACATATGCTATAGTCCCAGTTTTTGGAGGTAAACATAGAAGACTATATAGGGAAACTAAATTTTCATATGTAGCAAGTGATCAAAACAATCCAAAAAATCACCCAATATATGTTGTTGAAGATGATATGGGTTGTTTCATATTGTCAATAAATGAAGCTATTGAACAATCACCTAGATCTGAAAGTGTTCCTCCTAGTGTTGATACTGGAACTGATGAGCTTTGGAAATTATGTTTTAATGGTGTTAATTCAAAGGAAGGTTTTGGAGTAGGAATAATGATAGTATCCCCTATAGGAGAGAAAACAAAATCCTACAAGTTGGATTTTGAAGCTACTAATAATGTGGATGAGTATGAGGCTTTAGTATTGGGGTTAGAAGCTGCCAAAAAAATGAAAATCAAGAAACTTGCAATGTTTGGCGATTATGAATTGGTGGTACAACAAGTAAAGAGTACCTATCAAACTAATCATCCTAGATTGAAATTATAGAAAAATATGATTTGGGACTTAATTGATAATTTATTTCAACCTTTTAATATCATTGTTGTCCCAAGAGATTTAAATCAACAAGAAAACTCTCTAGCCTTGGTTTTTAGTACTTTCAAGTCACCTATAATTCCCCAAATCAAGTATGAAGTTGAAATCATATATAGACCCTCTATCCTAGACAATGTGAAACATTGGCAGATCTTTGACGACGATCAATAGTTGAGAATATTCTTGGAGCTTATGGATGAGTTTTCCTCTACCCACATTGACGTATAAGAAGACAATGAGGATGATGAGGGAGTAGGTAAACGAGTTGGAACAAATACTCATTTTAACAATTACATGGAAAACCATAAAGTTCTACAACTGAAAAATAATTTTATTCCAAAAGGGTTAGTCCCACTAGAACAATTTTTTGACAAGATTGATATACCTACTAAACTTGTTGTCATACCAAAATATGAAAGCATAGAGGATTGTGTTGGGAAAATTATAAGCTAATTTATTGACATTAAATTATTGACCAGGACATTCGTAAACTTCGAGGTGCAAGCACAGGAAATGCAAGACTAAAGCTCTAATCTATCCTATGTCAGAAACAATCCAAAAAAAACAAGAAAGTCAAAGAAAAACATGTCAGTGTTTCATGGAAACCTGCACAAGAGATCTAGCTAAAGCATACACAAACAAAGTTTATCAAGAAAATGAAGAGAGATACACAATGAAGACTAAGAATCAATGCATATTATGATCTTATCAATGAGTGAGTGATCTTCACTCATATAGGCAATGTCATCCTATAATTAGGAATGCATGCATAATAGTGAGGTCTAAGATTAGAAAGTCTAAAATAGAACTAGTCAGTTAACTCCCATTGAACTAGTGTTAAAGTCTAAAATATAACTAGTCAGTTAACTCCCACTAAACTAGTGTGCCGAAAATAGAAATTTCTCCAACACCCCCCCTAAACATCACTATGGAGTAAAAAATGAGTCCTGACTACTAGGCCATTTTAGGTACTCATGTACAATGCAACTAATGAACACTGAATAAAAATGAGGAAAGAGGGAAAACCACGTGGGAACAAAACCCCCCCTCAAAAGATAATGTATCAAAAGAAGAAAATGGCAGCTGCTAGGCAACTGTGTTCTTCACTGCAAGACGATCCCACAAAGTCTGAAACTTCGGCTCACTGAAAGTCTTCATGAATATGTAGAAATATTTATGGATCTGATGAAGTCCTTTGGCAACCTATCAGGCCTTGTACCTCTTGATCATGTGCACCCATTTGCACCTGAAAATATTCCTTTCTGGTGGAAGTGGAACTAGATTCCAAGTCTGGTTCTGTAGGAGTGAGTCATACTCCTTCTGCATGGTTGTTTTCCATAATGGATTACCCATGACCTTATTTTAGTTATGCAGATCAATGGATCGAACCATTGTAACGAACCCCCTCGTTACGTCGACAACCTCTTATAACTAGTGATTTTTTTTTTTGTTTTTTTTTGTAAAAGTGTGTGCGCGCTTGTACAAGGGAAATGACACAATCGACTCTACATCGCCACCCGACGACTAAAAAGACGCAACAACGATGATCACAACATGATGACATAAGGCACACAACAAGTAACTGCAAGCATTAAATGACAATCCATCGACCATAAAAAGACTGAATTCCCGCCCGTCCTACCCTGCAATGGTTAGGACCTCCAAGACACATAAGCAATGCTCAAGCCCAGGTTCCCATCGATTTTAACCATTTAAGGTCTCAGGGCTGGCGACTGTTCTGAGGAACATGGAGGCGTCTACATCCCGCCCGACACAAGCAGACCAAGCAATGAAATTAATACAACCAAGTGCAACAAAAACCGAGAATAACCACGTCCTCTATGGAGACGCAAGACAAAAGGACTCAGACAACGACCAACCAATATTAATGACAAGGAGATGTCTAAGACTCAACAGTGATGGATTACCAAGCAATTACTCCATTTAATTTCATTAACCGATGAGTACATTTAGCATAAGGTAAATCTAATTAATCTCAATCCCCCATCTATTAAGTCATGAAATCTTATTGTGCTTAGTTCAAGGACAATACAATTGTAAGCTATCACTAACAGCAAAATGGTAAAATCATTGCCGTGAAATGATGCCCATGGTACCCTTATATCACAACGACATGCAATAGCAACCATCACATTGCAATTTTGTACTAACTATAATAAATAACTGTGACATCCTTACCATAAGTGATGAACCCATTAACATTTATCTTACCCTGTATATTAGTATTAACATAAAATATTACACTATTGCCTTAGCATTACATTACCTTACATTCCTTCATATTACATTCATGTTAAATAACTTGCAAACCAAAGATCAATTTCCTCACTTCTTGTAGGTTGCCAACAGATAGATTACTAATCATAATAGCATTTCGTTTTATATTGCAATAATATGGCAATAAGAATCCATAACCTTCATTTGACAATTACCAACCATAACATCAACATTTTATTTTGTAGTGTATTATCATTACATCTTCATTTGCGATAACAATATATTATGGTAACTTCACCTACACAAATACAATAACAGTATGCTGACATTAGCCCTCCTAACTGCAATCTATAATCCACATTCATTTCTCATGTAACAAGGTCAAATTCTCATCCTAAAAATCCAGTCCTTCTTCACTAGTGCTAGTTAATCCCTTACCACGCAAACTAAGTAGTTCTACCAAGGTTATAATAATTCCAATTTTAGAGCATCGGAAGACTATTATTAGATTAGTTTAAACTTACCAACTACCACTCAATTACTATAAGTCTAACTGACATGCACATGACTCAAGATTTCACCTGCATCATAAGTTTTAAATATCTAAAATTATAAAAAGAAGGGAACAGAAGTTATAAATACATTTAAGGTATTCCAGGTGGCGAGATATTACTTAAACACGTTTACAATCAATCAACACTATGACCTATACTGTGCAGATGTATACTTCTGCAAAATCTCTACGTCAGATTGGTTCCATTAAAACAATTAAGAAGAAAAACTCTCACCGAACAGAATTCGTTCTGGATTTCATTTCCGGAATTCCTCCGCTAGAATAAAAGGTTGTTACTAACTGTAGGATTGAATTCGAATGCGCTTAAGGTAGTGATAACCAAACAACATACAGTCGAAGACGCAAGGGAACGGGTTCCTTCTTAAAGTAACCTAAACATTAAAAAGGGGATTTAAAATGAGACTGAACGATAATGACAGGTACGGTGTTCACTAATCAATAAAATGGTGGATTTATCGAGAGATCCTTCTCACCCCTATTGTGCTATGGTCATGACAGGAAGGGAAAGAGACTTACGCCAATAAGTGTTTTGCTCAACAACAAACAAATTCGGGCAATGACCTGGATCGCAGCACGTTGAAGGCATTAAAGGATAACTTAAGTATTAAGGTGTAATATCAAAAACAATTTGTAAATGTGCACTTTCGATTAATTGAATCCATTTACACCTTTAAAACAGATTGAAGCCATTAACACACTAACACAATACGCACAGGAGAGCGTATAGATAAAGCTAACAATAATCCAAGCAATAAATGACATTCTTCCCACTTGTTAAATAGAGAAATAATATCCACCGCCATCTCCATGAATCCAACGCGTTTCAAATATTCATTCCCTTATTATTACGTAGACTAAAGCAAGGGAAAGAAATGGTTATTCCCAAGATAATGCCATAGATAGTGCCTGCAGGAAAAAACTGACAGCGAGCAGCTTGCGCAGTCTACAACGCCTTGGATAATCGCGCTGACCACAGAATTTAGGGCTGACAGAGTAGGGGAACGAGCGAATCTTTCCAGATCTTGTTGTTGGCAGAAAGGGAACAAAGGCGTCAACGGCACCAGAATCGAAGGGTCGTGGGTACAGGCCAAAAATCAGAAATCTTGACATGGCAACAGTCAGGCGAAAGCCAGGAACCAAGAGCTAAATTTGGCGGGTTAGCCAGGCCGCTTCTTAGATACACCCTTTCCGCTATACACATCGCGACTTGCAGAGGTAGTCGCGGACAACAGGGTTCAGCTCGCAGAGGGAGAAGGATTCCATCGTTTCAGGAACGACTCTACAAAGCTAGCAGAGGCGAAGAGGTGAGGTAACTAAATACTGTGGCGGGGGCTAGAACACTGGTAAAATGACAGTTGCAGAGACGAGCTAAAAAGGGTTTAATGGTGGATGGCAGGGGCGAACCGAACGGAACAGAACATAGAACCCCCAAACCTTAACAGAGCCTCCGACTCAACTTAAGCACGATTGACCAGTCATAGTGCGACTTCAAGAGATTCAACCCGTTCAACCAAAATGCGTTCAGTCATTCAGAAATTGATGCATCCGGACATGCAAATTCTAACCATAACTACATTTTAGCCGGGCTATTTCAGTCAAGGATTAAACGCGCAATTCTAACCCAACCAAGATTTACAGTCAGTTCTGAACATAAAGGGTTATTATGTAAATTTTCCAGCAAGAAAGTTACACTACATAAAATTTCAACACCCCTTACGTTGCCCAATCCTAACGCAAGTTGCACTATAGCTGATCCGACCCTTAAAGCTTTTAGGACATGGAATTTCTAACAAGACATGCATTCAAACGAGTGGGATTCATTCAATTCAGTCATAAAACTTCAGAAATTGAACAGACAATAATTTAGTATAAACTCAAGCATAAAATTTCAGTCACAAGAGATTTTCAGACACAAAATTTTAGGAGATTGATGGGCATATTAATTACTCCATTTACATCCACTAATAATACACCTATAGATTTAAATCATACCTCCTACACTGTCTATTATTCAACCGAAGGGCGTACCTTTGCCTGTTGCCTGCTCCGAAAGTTTCCCGCGCGCTCCGTGCAATCCTGCTCGCCGACCGTCGAGACTACACCGGTACCTCCCAACCAATCGCTAGGGGTACTCTACTTCCCCCTTAGCCCCCCGAGCTGCAAAGGGGCCACACAAAATCCAGATGGTAAGTCTAGCTTCCCAGCTCGCCTCGCAAGGCCGAGCTACCACTCCTCTAAGAGCTGAGAAAACCCAACTCCCCACAAGTAATCAATCAAGTCGCAAATCCGGCAGCGTAACGTTACACTAACAGCCGATCCCTTTCTTCCTCATCTTCCCTTTCTTTTATAGAGTTTTTAGAACCTCCAATAATTATTTTCTTTAAAATATTAATTGACTCAATTCCCTCACCCACCTAGAGTTTCTCCTAAATTTACTCCTAGGTGTTCCTAGATCCACTTACATGTTTTAAATACTTTCCCTAAAATGAAGTTGCTAATTTTAGTTCATTTTAGAAGGTTCTTAATTGCAGATTCCTTACTATGTTGACCTCGCTCTTTACCATAAGTTCCCATCTTTCCTTTATTATGTTTCCTCCATTACTTAGTTTCCTAATTCTTATTATTCCCTTATTTCCCCTTTTTATTAGAGCCAAAATGGCAGTTGCGTTGTTTACTCTTTTCCCTTTATTATTAATTTAAAATCTTTTTATACTTCCACAAGTTAAATAATTTATTTCTTCTTTACAATTTAAAACCACGGATTTCAATTAAATTATTCCCCTCTTCATTTTACCCCCTAAATTTAAGAAGACTAAAATTATTACTTAAGTGGGTTTTAGTTTATATCTTTATTTTTATTTTTATAGGGTCTTTTTCTTAAGGCTAAACAAAATTTTACCCTAGAGAAGTTTTAGACTTAGGTT
>ML808290.1:111322-124741 GCA_009831015.1 Picea engelmannii
TTGTTCCTTCCTCAACATCAATGCGACGTGCCCTTCAGGACGCACCACGTGCTCCAAGGGTGCCACTCGCCTCGGTTGTTTCTTTTGCGCGACGTGCCCTTCAGGATGCACCACATGCTCCAAGGGTGCCACTCGCCAACTTGTGTTTCTTTCACGTGACGTGCCCTTCAGGATGCACCACGTGCTCCAAGGGTGCCACTCGCCAACTTGTGTTTCTTTTGCGCGACGTGCCCTTCAATATGCACCACGTGCTCCAAGGGTGCCACTCGCCAACTTGACTGATTGGTAGATACCTATAACCCTTGGAGTCAACACTCCGCCAAGTGAACTTGTGGGAGACTAAGGGATCTAAGGAATAAGCCCCCCGCCTTATTGCGCACCCTTTATAATCATCGTGAGCGACTGTCGCAGTCTTCCCTCATGGCATCGTGGATCCTCTCGAACTAGGTAATCGTTAACCTACAGTTCGAGCCACGACGGGAGTGCTAGTAGGCTGTGGCAGGGCTGTTGTCCACACCTCTCCCTCAACCTCTCTGGAAATCGTGTGTGTCCCCTTTACTCCATATGTGAGTCTGGTCGGCAAGCTATCATCAGCCTGCATCATCAAAAATTGTGTCAGAACATGTCCACATCAATCATCAAATCAATGAAATATCACAGTAAATAATTCAACCCAAATAGCACACTCCCTGACTCAATCCAGAGTCCAAGGGGTTCCATCGATGCCTTTGCATCCTCAAGGTCCAAAACCCTACACACTCAATAAAACTGAGTCAATAGCACCTGTTTATGTCAAAGAAGTAAAACATCATGTCATCTATCATAACGCATCATAATCAAGGATAAAAAATTTTAATATCATAAAAGTCTAGATCACTTGCGAGCAAGTGTCCTCAAAGAATAAGTTTTCTTAGTGCGCCAGAGCGGGATGTTACAACCTTATAGAAATTTATGGGCATCAGAGGTTCTAAAGATGAAAGTACATTACAAGGCTCCTCATGCTAATATCGAGTCATCCTCAAATCCAATGGATTCCCTGCAAGGTTTCCTATTGCCTGAAGTGTGGTGTGTGCCTTCTTGGGCATTCGTTCAAGCTTCGGCCCTGACTTCTTATCTGATTGTACAACCTACTTATTTTCATGTACAGAATCTGAGTGTATGGAATCATCTTTGATGTATGAAACTGATGGAAGAACAAGAGTATATGCATGTTGCACTGGAGTTGCATACAAAATACTCTCCTTATGTGTAAGTAGAATAGAACAGTCATCGTCAGAAAAGTTAGTGAATTTAGACAACCTTGACTTGTGATCCACCTCACCAATTGCAATAATGGAATTTTCATGTATGTCAATTACTGAAACTGAATCTGATGTAAATTCAACCTTTTTTCCTTTCTAAGTGATCTGATAAACTAAGAGAAGATGTATAGAAATATTTGGAACATGTAGAAAATTCTCAAAACTTTCATTGTATAGTTCCACTCTTCCTTCTCCTGCTATTGCTACTGGAGTATCATCCCCCATGAGAATAGAGGGTCTTGAGCATGGAATCAAAGAAGATAAAACTTCATCTTCCACTTCCATATGATGGGATGCACCAGAATCTATAATCCATGAATCATATGAGGAATTAATTGCAACCAGAGCATGATGATTACCTTTCTTAGGAGCAGGATATTATTCCTTCTTCTTCTTGACTCCCTATGGAATGAATTTTCCAAGGTTGTTTTGTTGAAGTGCATGTGCCATAAGATCGATATGTTTCTCCATGCATGTGGATTCTTCATGATTCAGTTTATTGTAGTAAGTGCACTGCTTTCCCTTATTCTTCTTTTTGGAATCTGAAGAGTCTTTGGAACATGAAGAATCATTAAACGGTTTGGAATATCCCTCCTTCTCGTTCTATTTGGATGACCCTTTTCCATCATGCATGGTGAGTGCATGTGATTTGGGATCTTTCATGAGGCCCATCTGTATGAGTTTTTTCTACTCTAGTGTAAGAGACTCAATGAACTAAGCCAACGTAGGCATTTTCCAATTTGTTCCAAAAAGACATCTGCTGGAATGGAAATTGGAGACATATACAACGTATTCTGGTCCTAGCTTGGCCAAGATTGTTAGAATAAGTTGTTTCTGTTGTGTAGACTTGTCAATACCACATTCACCCAAGCTCAAAATCAAATATTTAAATTTAGTAAATAAATCATGTATATTATCAAAACTTTTAGGGTCTAAGGTATTCAACTCTACCTCAAGCATATGACCTCGCATCTCATCCTTCTTTCCAAAGAGTCCTTCCAAGGTGGTCCAGATCTCATTTGGAGTCTTGCATGCGACAACATAAAACCATAGATCAGCGGAGATTAACTCAAGAAGTAGTCTTGTGGCCTCATCCTTACGGTTCACCCATATCATCTTCTCAAACTCCGATGGAGGTTATGTTTCTGTCGCCATCGTCAAATTATACAGTCATTTCCTTATGAGTTGAAATTCTTCCTTGGGATTCCAATCAAAATAATTTTATGGTGTGAGGATTACCACCAAGTTTGACTGTATAATAGTTGGCATATCCATCTCTCCCACTGTTTCTAAGAACCACTAAAAATTTACTCTCAATCTGCAAGTGAAAAATTAAGAAATCATGGCAGAAAGGGCACTTTAAGTGAAAATTCTTATCAGTTTCAAGAGATGATATCCCGAATTACTTTCTGAGCAAACAGTGAGGAATCTTGCCAAATGGTTGAAAACCCACTTGTAGAATGGGTCAATTTACTTTCCATGAGTGTCGTTTCCTCAAAAACTTATTATTTTGGGAGCAATTACTATAGAAAGGTACGACCACAGATTCGTATCAGTTTCAAGAGTCTATCTTGCGACTTACTTTATGAGCAAATGGTGAGGAATCTCGCCAAATGGTTGAAAACCCACTTGTAGAATGGCTCGATTTACTTCCCTTATAGGCCGTTTCCTCAAAACATTAATACTTTTGGAGAAATAACTACTGAAAGATGCGACCACAGATTTAGCTCGTCGAAACTCCGATTTTCCTTATTCTTTGGCTTGTCTGGCTTGCTCCAAGCAACATAGCTCTGATACCATGTCAATGTTTCATGGAAAACTGCACAGGAGATCTAACTAAAGCATACACAAACAAAGCTTATCAAGAAAAGGAAGAGAGATACACAATGAAGAATGAGAATCAATGCATATTATGATCTTATCGATGAGTGAGTGATCTTCACTCATATAGGCAATGGCATCCTATAATTAGGAATGCATGCATAATAGTGATGGTCTGAGATTAGAAAGTCTAAAATAGAACTAGTCTGTTAACTCCCATTGAACTAGTGTTAAAGTCTAAAATAGAACTAGTCAGTTAACTCCCACTGAACTAGTGTGTCGAAAATATAAATTTCTCCAACAAAACAAGTTGCAAGTAACTAATGTTCGGAGTTTATCATTAGAATGAGAGACAATAAGTGTTGTTAATGGCTCAAGGTTACAATATTTCATATATGTACATTCATGCAACTTTTCGTATGTAGCTTACTAACATGTCTCAATCCTTCAATGATTCTTCATGCAGTAACTTCTTCTGCTACAAAAATGAAAGCAAACAAACTGTTGAGGATTAACACTAAGGAATTCGTCACTGGGTTGTGGAAAAACTAATGTTATAAAGATTTTGAGTCGCATTTTTTTTTTTTTTGTAAGTTAGTAGTATTATATATAAAGGGCCTTCCAAGACCAAAAGAGATACATAATACAGAGAATATTCTTGCTGTAGTTACTGGACTGCCCCAACAGAGGGGAAACCAGTCCAGCGAGCATGGAAGTCAAACATAAGTTGTGTAATAGTCTAAGTAAACAGTTTGAAACTAACTGGACAACAACTAAAAAGTAGAGAAACTAATGAAACTTGAAGTGCCCTCATGACCTCAGACATTTGGCAGATAACCTGGCTAGGTGACATGGACAGCCTCGGACCACAGCTCCTCCTCGACGTAAGTCACTTGATCGGCCCACTGCTTTCCAGTGTCCACGCTTCCCTCAGTCCTGTCGACAACTGGCGAGGTATCCTGCAACGTGTCGTGTGCTATGTCCACCTTCTTCGCCATATCCTCATGCATGACTTGGTCCTTCTCATTTCTTATTGAACGCTGCACCTGGGCATTCCCTTCGTTGGTTGCACCACCAGGTTCCTCTGCCGAAGCCGCACCTGCGAGGTCTGAGGGGAAAGCCTCTTGAAGAGAGGAAAGGAGCTAGAGAAGGACTGTTACCTTTCCATCCATGGCAAGCAGACGGAATTGAAGATCCTCCACCCCCTGGCGGAGTTCGAAGACCAAGCCGAAGAGAATTGCAAGGCTTTCTCGTAGCTGTGTGTCAAGGAAAGAGTTCAGGGATTGGTTCTCTGTGTTCCGAGGCTCGCAAGGAGGTGGCTCTCCCACAGTCTTCCAGCAGTGTTAGGAATTGGTGCAAGAGGAGGCCCGAACGTTGGGGGGTCAGGAAGATGGCGCGAGGAAGAAGACGGCAGCCTGGGGACGATAGCAAGGCTATCAAACTGCGAAATGGCTAGAGCAGGGGGTGGAGGAAGAATTGGCTTAGGCTGAATGGAAGGAGAGGAATAGGAGGAAGGCGAAGCAGGGGGCAATACAAAGGGTCGGCGAGGTTTCCATGGAGAGCCTCTGCACGGGCACCCTCGAGGGCGCAGCATGAGGCTCGTCGTGTAGCGAATAGAGGATGCCAGGTGCACCAGGCAGTGGTAGAAATCCTAGAGCCGAACCAGGGCTGTGATGAGCATGCAATTCCCAGTTAGCTCAGACGAAGGCTGCAGAGGGGGATGCCAATTGGAGCACGCGCAGAGACAGAAGACATGCACAGATAACCCGGCCATGAAATGAAGCTTGAGGGGAGAGGGGAGTTGTTTAATTGTCATTCGCGCCATGGTAATGGAAAATTAATGCTGGTTCGGGGTGGCGGGCAATGGCACGAGCCCGTCACATGGCTCCGTGCCTCTCTGGCAGTGCCTCTCCTCCGCGTCGCGCCATGTGTATCTCACTAGCACCCCATCCAGGGGTGTGTCCACTGTTCCAGCTTTGCGGATACAATGCTGGAGAATGGGGTGATCAGGTTCCAGAGTCGAGTTGTAGAGGAGTTCTGGACCAATCCAAGTAGTTCCCATATTTGCTAGCTCGTCTGCAACTTGATTCGCCTTCCTCCTGACATGAGCAGGTATGAATGCCTGATTTGGTTTCATTAGGTCTGTGACAATCTGTAGCCCATGTGATAGTCTCCAACTAGGCGACATTATGTCTGGGTTTGCTCCATTTAGAATTCTGCGGAGCAAATTGATGATGACCTGAGAGTCCCCCTCAACTATTAGCTTGGTGAAATTGTAGTCAATGGATAATTGCAATCCCCAGATGAGTCCCCAGAGTTCTGTTGCATTGTTCGTGGAATGACCAAGGTTTCCTGCGTTTATGAGAATGATGTGCCCTTGATGGTTGCGGAAGACTACTCCATATCTTGCTGCGCCTGGATTGCCTTTAGAGGCTCCGTCAAAATTGAGTTTAATGAAATCTACTGGGGGGGAGACCAGAAGGAGGGGCTGCTGAGAGGGGTGGAAGGAGAAGTGGGGGGTAGAGAATGATGAGAAGGAAGAGGCTGCCAATGCTGGAGGATTGTGAGTCCAGAAGGAATGTTGTGCAAGTTTTCGTCGGTCCACTGCTGAAGGTTGAGAGTTTCCATGATATTACAGCGGCATTGATTCCAGCAATGTTTCCAAGGGAGAGAGGCATTTCTGAAGAGCCTTATGTTCCTTTCTTTCCAAGTTTGCCAAAGGATGAAGCCTGGAATTAATTGCCAAATGCGATTGAGGAGTGGGGAGTGGAAAGCCTGGTCCCTCCAGTCCGTGATGGTGTCAATGATACTATCTCTATGGCGATCCAAAGTGTGCATGATTAGTGCCATTTGATCCCAAAGTTGAGCCGTGTAAGGGCAAGAGTTGAGGAGATGATTCATGGTTTCGTCTGCCTCTCCACAAAGAATGCAAATGGAGGGCCCAACAAAACCCCTTTTCGAGAGGTTATCCCAATTTAGTATGCTTGAGTGGGAAACAAGCCAGAGAAAGAGGGTGATTTTTGGCCAGTGTTTAAGACTCCAGATTTTGTGCCAAACTTTCCTTGTAGGGAGAGGGTCTACCTGAGTTATGATCTGATAAGATTCCTGCATACTGTAGGTGCCCCTTGGCCAATATCCCCAACGAAGGATATCCTCTCCTGCGATTTTGGGAATCTTTCGTTTGGCCATTTCCTCTTGCCAGGGTGCCAGGTCCACATGTGCTTCTAGATTAGTGCATTCCCTGTCCAGGTGCCAGCATCGCCAAGTGTCTTCTAGGGGATTGTCCTGCCAATAGTCAGCTACTCTTGTTAGGCCCATGAGTGTAGCTTGGGTACAGATGTCCCTTGCCCAATCCTCATTGTCTAAAACTGGCCATTGTTGCCAGGAATCTTTCCAGAAGAGAGTTGTTTCCCCATTTCTGATTTCCCAGAAGGCATGCCGAGTAACCAACTGTTTGTTCTACCTGGCCGTTGTTCAAATTAAGGAGCCAGGGTTGTCCCCATTCCATCGAATTAGGTTCTTTTCTGCCACATTTGGCGCATATTTCTTTCTCCAAAGTCTGGCCCAGAGGTCCTTGGGATGCTTGAGCCACCGCCACCAAATTTTGGTGCTTAGAACTTTGTTCATCATGAGGGGGTCCCGTAATCCCAAGCCGCCTTAGTCTTTGGGTCGGCATAGTTTGTCCCAACTGACCAGCGCTATTTTATTTCCTAAATTGAGGCCTTGCCAGAAGAATTTTCGTTGTAAGTTTTTAATGGTTGTGAGAACAAATCTAGGGGCAGCCAGCGCAGAGAAGGTGTATACAGGAAGGGCTTGAAGGACATCTCGGAGAAGAATGAGACGACTGGGAATATTTAGAACTCGGTAGGTCCAGGAGGAGAGCCTCTTGGTAAAGGAGGATAATAGATGTTCCCACGAGGAGTTCCGGAGGGCATTGTCAATCAGGGGAATGCCAAGGTATTTGGACAGAAGGGAGCTTCTGTTGAAACCTAGGATTTCAGAGATATGAAGCTGAATCGGAGGTGGTGTATTGAAGAAAAAAATGTGTGACTTATCCTTGTTGCAGTCCGGCCTCAAGGCATCTGAGAAGGTTTGGAGAATTGCTAGAAGAGAGTTGGCTTCGCGGACAGTTGGGGTACCCATTAAAACCATGTCATCCACAAATTGACTGTGTGAGATAGGAGGGGAAATGCCATGCAAGGGTAAGCCTATCAGAAGGTTGCTTTCAACAGCTGCACGGATGGAACGACCAAGACCTTCGACCATAATGATGAAGAGGAAAGGGGAGAGAGGATCTCCCTGTCTAATTCCTCTTGAGGGGGAGAAGGGTCAAGAGGGGAGACCATTGATAAGAATGGAGAAGAAAGCCGAGGAAGTTAGATTCAGAATCCAAGTCACCCAGCTTTGATCAAAACCAAAAGCTAGGAGCATTGCCCGCATATATTCCCAGCTTATCTTATCAAAGGCTTTAGAGAGATCTAATTTGAGGAGCATACCTGGTGTTTTGGTCTTCTGCAGAGAGTGGATCACTTCATGTGCTAGGATGACACTGTCCATGATTTGTCTGCCTTCAACATAGCCTGATTGCTCCGGGGATATAATTGTCGGTAAGATAGGCTTGAGTCTCCTAGCAATCACTTTTGTTAGGAGTTTGTAGATGAAATTACAAAGAGCTATGGGTCTGAACTGCTTGGGGTGGTGTGTCTACCCCTCTTTGGGTATTAAGGTGAGGAATGTCGCATTAAGAGCCTGGAGGACTTGGCCAGTGGCTCTGGAGTCTTCAATAATTTCCCAAACCTCTACCCTGATCATCGGCCAGCAATGGTGGAAGAAATCGTTGGTGAAGTCGTCAGGTCCAGGAGCTTTGCATTTGGGGGTGTCTTGAAGCGCTTGATCCACTTCCTTGATTGTAATGGGCCGGAGCAGGGCTGAGTTTTTCTCCTGGGTAACGAGGGAGGGCACATGCTGCGTGATCTTAGAAATGGCCGCATGTCTATCCGGGAGAGGTTCCATGAGGAGATCTTGATAGTAGTCAATCAAGGTCGACTCCATGTCTTCGTGGGAGTGAATGGTCTCCCCGGTTGGAGAGATGAGATGCGTTATCTTATTGGAGTGCCTTCTATGGATGACAGTCCTATGAAAGAATTTGGTATTGCATTCCCCCTCCTTGAGTCATTGGATGCATGATTTCTGTTTCCAAAGAATCTCTTCTTGTCTTTTCCTGGCTTCTAGCTGTTGATTTACTATTTCTTCCTGGGCTTTTAGCTCATTCGTTAGCCCCTATGTTCTGATCTGGTTTTGAATCTCACCCATTCGTTCTGAGAGCTGCCTCTGGGAATCAAAGATGTTGCCAAAGGTTTTCTTATTCCAAATCTTGAGAATTTGTTTGAGGTTTTTTAACTTCTGCTGAAATCTGTACATTTTTTAGCTGTGAGAAACCTCTGCCTCCCTCCACCAGTCCTGTATTTTTGCCTGGAAATCGGGATGGTCGAGCCAGAACTGTTCAAACCTGAAGGGTTTCTTTCCAAGCGTGGCTGGCACATCCAACCAGAGCTGAATAGGCCAATGATCCGAACCAAAGAAATTCAGGATGGTAGCTTCCAGAGCTGTTCCTTCCAACATGAGGGAGTCAAAGATGAGGAACCGGTCTAGTTTGCAAGCAATTTGGTGTATTCCGGTTCTTCTATTTGTCCAGGTGTGAATGCCATTGATAGTCTCCAAGTCGATAAGATGAAGGTTGTCTATGAGGCTGTTGAAGTCATTGGTTTCTCGATCCAATCATCTTGATCCACCTTTTTTTTTCCTCCAGGCTGCGAATGATATTGAAATCTCCTCCGATAATCCATATATTATGCTGCATTAGATTGGATAAGTAGTTCAGATTCCTGAGGAAGTCCTGCTTCTCCCTTAGGCTAGTCAAGCCATAGACATTGGTCAAGTGTCCCGGCTTGTTTGAGCCAATAAGCCTATAATCTACTGTAATGGACCATCTAGTGGCGATAAAGTTTTCCAGCAGCACTGAGTTGGTGTTCCAGAGGATAGCCAGTCCTCTAGCTGTACCTGTGGTCGCTGTTGAGACTGCTTCCCCTTGCTTCTAGCAATGGGGAAGTAGTCTATCGAAATCTTCTGAGGTGCATTTTGTTTCCTGCAGAAGTACTATATCAGGTTTTTCCGCCAAAATCAGATCCCATAGCAATTTTTGCTTGCTACAACCATTGAGGCCTCTGATATTCCATGAGATGATCTTCATGATGACGGGGGGGTGGGGAGAGGAGGGAAGTTATACGAGATCAGGTGGATTTTCCCTGAGTTTACCATGAAGTGGCCTATTTCTTGTATAATCTTGTTGGTGGATTTCCTCCCTCTTTTCTTTTCGTCTTTCTGAGATTTACTTGGGTTTTTTGACGAACTACTCTGTATTCCCAGCCCTTGGCTAGCTCTTGCGGAGGACCCAGCTGAGGATTTTAGGAAGACCTTGTGCACCTTTCATAGTTGATCCCTGGGTATGGTGTATAGTTTTTGTTTCCTGTAGGCGTTCTCGAGGTGCTCCAAATCCACCCCGGCTAGATCTTGCTCCTCCTTCTCCATTTCTGCATCCCCGTCCTCTGTCTCCAGAAAGTCCTACGGATCCTGAGCCACGTTTAGGGGGGTGAGATCTGACTCCTTACCCTGTGGGGATTGTAACTCCCCTTGTCTGGTAGCTTGGGGGCCATTATCCGGAGGTGGTTCAGTGGGTTGTGTATGGGTTGCGGGGTTCTCTGGTTGATCTTGTAAAATGGAAAATTTATTACTAGTTGAGGGATCTTTACTTACTTGGGATGGTTGCTTTCTTCCTCCTTGTCTTCTTTTCCCTGTTGGTTGAGTGAAGCCATCCTTGTCTTTGCTGCTTTCTGGGTTCCCTTCTTTGTGAACAATGTTGAGAGGGCATTCTCGGAAAAGATGGCCGTGTTCATGGCATTTTCGACATCGGAACAGAATGTGTTCATAGTCGATGGTTTGGGTCCAGTCCTCGTCATGATATTCCAATATGATGGATCCTGGGAGCGGTTTGGCTATGTTTAGGTACACACAGATTCGTGCATAAGAGGTATAGCGCCTCTACTTTGTGGCTTCATAAGACTTAACACAGATGCCGATGGTGTTGCCTATGCCAGCCAGGACCTCCTCTAGCCAGAATTCGTGGGGGAGAGAGTATAATCTGATCCATACAGGTGCATGTGCAAAGTCCTCCTTTTCAGGGCTGAACTTCTCTGTCCAGAATTGTAAGAAAAGACACGTTGAGTTGAAGAAGTACGGCCCCCCATCAAAGATGCAGTTGCGATCCTCAAGGTTATGGAGGATGATTGTGAAAAACCCCTTAGATCCCAATTGTAGCTCATAGTGACCTTTTGGCTTCCACCAATATTGTATCCATTTGATCAGATCACGCTCGGAAGGCCAGAGCCCCAGGAATTTTCCCACCAGGGCATAGTCTCTCATATATTTCTTTTTCTCTTCTATGCGTGGTGAGATGATAACATATTTTGGGTCTTGTGGCACTTGTGGAATACATTTACCTGGCATCCATGGAGCTGACGTGGTGGATGGGAGAGTCTCTTTCTCTGGATCGATGTCCATCTATCGATCCTTGAATGTTCCTTCCTCCAATAATTTCGAGCGCAGATCTGGTGGCGGCTCGAAGGTCGGTCGTTTCGTACCCTCTGCAACATTTCCATTCGCCGTGGCTTGGCTATAGGAGGCGCCCGTCGACCCTCCGTCCTTGTGAGACATGAGCCCTAGTGGGGCAGCTGTTGGATCAATGCGGCTCAGAGCGGCTGCAAAACCCTAAACCCTCGGCTCAGAGCATTTTCCCACAAGTTTTGTTTTAACTTGGATGATCATACTTTACTTGTAAAGGAACTTCAACATTTTTTATTAGACCTTTATTGTTTGAGTCGCAATCTTTCACACAAAGGTGTTCGTGCAATTTTACGAGTGTAGCTTATTAGTGTTTTTAACCTTCAATGATATTCTTGCAGTGAATCCACACTTATACTGCAGAGAAACAAATTAAAGCAATGCAACGCAAAAGCATTAAAGGAAACACACCCTTCAGAGATTTAGTCCTAAAAAAGATACACCCAAATGTGATATGAACAAAAGAAAAGTAATGTAGGAATGAAACCATGTTAGAATGATGATCGCCTTAGCGCTACGTACACATTTATATAACAATAAGATTTAATATTTACTTGGCATTATACAAAAAAACTTACACAACGATAAAATAATATATAACCAAAAAAATGAAATAATATAACAAATACAATAATTAATAATGTAACAAATAACGAGAATTAAGAAACAATATATAACATATGACAATGTATAAAAAATAATAACTAACAATATAGTTATGAACAAGATAGCAAACAACATCAAAACAATACATATTGATATAAGTACTTAACAATTAATAATGTAACACATCATCATAACAATATAATATACATGAAATAATTTATAACAATGTATATACTATTTTAAAGATATACACATAGAAACACATAATAAATTAATAATAGTAATATATACACATAGTAATGCAATAATATACCAAACAACAACAATGAATAAAACATGTAATACTTGTATACTTGCAGCGCATAAATATAAAGATGAATGGTTCAATACATGACGATGGAGAGGAATGCATTGAAGAAGGCAATGGAGCAGCGTTGGAGTGTTTGTAGAGAAGAGTGAGGTAAGGTGAAATGAAATGCAGGTTGGGCGTAGAGAATAATTTCTCAGAGGGTCGAATATATGGTGTGATTGGAAGGCAAAGAACTGAATCGATGGCTAGGTATATGGGATAATAACACATAGAGAACCAAATGCGTGGGGAGGAAGGTAGCGAGGAAATATTGTAGAACATGGAGAGGATGCAGATGTTCTATTTCAAGGATTGATCCTCCAAATTCATAAAATAATGCAAAACTGAAATTAAACACACAAAAACATGAATAAAATTAATTGAAATAACAATATAACTAATAAATAAAAAATCCATGACATTACCTGGATCGAGGGGCCCTTCCCGACCTGCAAAACACTCCTAGAGAAGCTAACTCAGTTCGAAAGGATGCTTAGAATATCAGCAACAAACAATTCTTCATTAAAAAATCAAAACTCTGTTTACAATATGCAACAACCATCTCTCTCAATCTTTATTACAATAATGAATTTCTTGTAATATCCACCTCATGTCTGATCCACACTTTCTTCCAACTTTATTTACATGAGATGTGGAAAACAAACTCAAAATAACTTTTACAAATTTAACCAAGTCATTCTACTGGTTGGAAAATAAATAATTTTGGCTTTTTACAAATATGGGAAAATCTGAATTGAAGATCCAAGCATAACTCATGAACCATTCCGAATTTTGAAAAACAACCCTCCTCTTACTCAATTTATCACATTATGGACAAAACCCATTGTTGGCATTGCACGTGGTTGTAAGACCCTAGGTTCGAGTTATCTTTGACCAAAAAAACCCTTCAGACATCGACCCTTTTAGCATCACCTGCATGTGTATATGAAGTCTCACCTGAGGTATCTATTGGGACTACAGGAACCAGGTTTCTGTAGTAGTGAGGGAATGGGAGGTGATTATTCTATTCATTCGTGATTATATTTTCTGTGTGTGTTATCCTGCAAATGCTCTTCTTCTGTTACTTAGTGAATTTCATATTCATATTACCATTATATTCCAAATTATAACATAAACCCATTACTGTAATAGTCATAACTATTGTGCAATGATTACACACACTACTACATATGGGCAGATTATTCCACGAAAATTTTCCACACTTCAACTAGTTTCATATTTTTTTAAACAGGGCGGGATTTTCGTCGATATTTCCACGAAAGTTCGTCGCAATATCAACGCAAATCTTATTTAAATCGAGTCGGGATTTTTGTCTCTATAGCGACTAACTTTCATGGAAATAGTGATGAAAATTTTTCCTATCTCTTTGGTTAGTGTTAACGGCTAGTTGACTATTTTATCTATATATATGTGACTTTAAGAGACTTTGCGACACAATTGCTATAGTTGTGACACTGTTCTTGGCTTTTGTTTGAGCTGTTTATTTTTTCCGTCACCCACTGATTGAACAAATCCAATTCTCGATCTACATAGCTCGGATTTTGAACTTGCAAGGTTAGTATGTTATTTTTTATTGATGTACTCATTTAACTTGTAATTTTTTTTTCAAATGTCCAAATTTCATTTAGCTTGTTTTTTCCTTGA
>ML808290.1:140306-169148 GCA_009831015.1 Picea engelmannii
TGTATATATTTATCATATTTATCATACTTCAATGCCTAAATTATGATGTACAATTCCTTATCTTATTTGGGGTATATTATGATTGCACCAACAAAAGTTTCATGTGTTATGTTATCCAACTCCTTCTTTGTATCAAAGGTTCCGCCATTATGTATCATGTGAAATTTGCTTTGATTTCAAATGAAATTGCAAGTTTCATTAGTTTTAATATTGATGCATTACAATTCTTTCATGTCAAAGCTTCAGTTACTTGGTTTTCAATTGCAATGAATTGAAAGGTTATACTTGCCTTTTCTAATGTGCATTGAAGAGACATTTCATTCCTAAATAATTTGCTAACCCCATGAATTACCTTGGTTCAGTTAAATTATCTTGGATCAACCAATTTACAACGAATTTTATATTTCTTAGGTCAATACAAAATTCACATCCTCTAACTACAAAATCCATACAAAACAATAATTGTTTTCCAAGCTCATATTTCATCATGTTGGCTTGCAATTAATTGTGGGTTAATATGGCATTACCATATTACATTGTAATATGGCATTACCATATTACATTGTAATATGGTATACCATATTACAATGTAATATGGTAATACCATATCTCGTGTAATTTTTTTTTTAAAACTTAATGCCATTGTCGCAATATTGATGATAGTTCGTCAGAAAAAAAATTGCATTTTGACCACTCTGGCAATAGCGACGAACTTTCGTCGCAATTTGCCACAGTTTTTCGTCGCACATACAACATCTTCGTCGTAACTTTGGTCTTGATGAATCAATTTCGTCGCTATTTCCATGGGTATTCATGGCAAGTTGCCACGGTTTTTCGTCGCACATACAACATCTGCGTCGTAAGTTTTTGACTTGTCAAAAATTTTCGTCGTAATTGCAACTGTTGTTCATTGTACTTGCGACGAGATTTCGTCCCAATTGCGACGATGCAAAGGGTTAACCAAACTTGAAGGTGGTGACACGTGGAGAGATAATTTCGTCGATGTTTCCACGCACACATGGATCATCGATAGAGCGACGAAATTATTCCGACGAAAAAAAAACTCGGCTTTCATGGAAATTGCGACGAATAAGAGTGGCAATATCAACGAAAAACCATCGCAAATTTGGTCATATGTACTAGTGACATAAGAAAAATCTAACATAATATACATCCATACAAAATCCATGAACAATCACATAAAAGACATTCAACATAGTATTTAACGTGGGTCACCCAACCCTGGGCTACGTCCACAATGGTTGGATTCTTTATTATGCTTTTGGTAATTGTGTCAAGATTACACACTATGCTTACAAAGATACATCATTGTTATCTTTCTTTTCTCCTAGCCTAGCCGCTCTGTAGTGCAAGCCTTTCTCTCTCTCTGCATCATCTCCTTAGTACCTCTCATGAAGAACTCCCATAATCAATAGAACCAAACAGTACCAAAAACATAGAACCCCTATTCTCCCAACGCATTACATATTTATACCTGAATTCTAGGGCTCAAAACCCTATTTTGTTCATCCCAGAAAACCCTATTACAATACATGATAACTTCAAGTTAACTTACTCTTCGAGTTTCTTTCATCTAATTTTCTATTTGCATGCTTCTTTTGCACTCTGACTGTTGTTCTTCCATCTTTTTCGCGTCCTTCTATCTTTAGCACATTGGTTTTTCATCCTTCCTTTTCATCCACTTTCGTCTCCTTCTTTAGTCTCTTCTTTATTCCCCTTTCTGTGCATTGTCCTCCTTAATGTGCCTCAACTCTTCACTCCCTTGTCTTCCTTCTTCTTCTGCGCACTTTTCTACACTTAGTATTTTTATGTATATTATTTACAAAATGCTTTTCCAACATTGTAATATCCCCAAGGATGAGCCCCAATTGTATTTATAAATTGTAACATGTCTTGTAGGCTGGTGAGCCAAGAAATTATAAGTTGATAGGCTTAAGTGATTATGAGGTTGGTGAGCCTAGGTGTTAAAGGCCAAGAGCATGTTTTGTACATGTAAATATTCATATTATTAATATAAACACATCGTTGCGTGTAGACCGACCACGAAGAAAGAGTATGGGGGACTAAGCTCCACTAGGCTGGGTAAGGGAGAGGGGGCTGAGAGGCTGGATATAGGGACTAAGCTTAAGATCTTAAGTCCAAGAATAATTTAATATTATTCTAAATGTTGATAGAAGGATATGATTATATCCTAAGCTCCTTTGGGAAGGGGGAATGACTCCAAATGTAAAGGAATGAGCTTCATGAACAACAGGTGTCAGCTTCGACACATGCAGTTTTAAGGGGGGGACTCACAGAGGTTCGGGGAGACAGTGGGCTCTCACACTCTCACCATTCTCATCATTCTCTTACCAGTCGGCCACCTTTAGGTAGACAAGTTCACTCACACACTGAGAAACCATGCAGTCACCATTTCCGCCATTGTTGAACCCGAGACCATCGTGAACCTCGATAACTTGCGTGCACCGGTATTTTGTTGAGTCGTACTCTGCCTTACTGGAGTTCGGTTGTTGCCTCCGCCCTTTCCCATTTTTCTTAGGAGCTCGATAGAAGAAACATGTTGTCAGGCCTGTGGTTTGAAAAGGTGGGTTGTCAGGCCCATAGATTGAAGAGGTAGGTTGTCAGGCCTGTGAGAAACTCTCTCTAGGTGAGAGAGTGTGTTGAGGGAGTGAATTCTCCTGGAGGGAGTCCATTAATAGCTATAGAGCTATGAGATTTCTTGTCCATTCTGTTGCTGAAGCCCCGAAAGGGAGGTGGAGCAGTCGATATTGAACTGTGTGACAATGAAGGTGTATACTCCTAGGGTGGGATAGGCATGTGGGGAATGAGAGTTTGTGAGTAGTGGGCATAAGTGGCTCCTAAGAGAATCCTTCCTGTTGAACTGTGTGACATTCCTTTTAGCCTAGGAATCCCTTTCCCAGTGGAGTTTAGTCCCAGCTCGGGGGTGACCACTGCTGAGAGTGATGAGCAGTGTGGTTTACGGCTGGGAGGTTCGTGGAAGGTCTGCACGCAGTAGGTGGACTTCACGATCCAAAAATAATTATCAATTCCATGTTTAATGATGTCTGATGTGCATGTCTATGATTCTTACAATGTTATCATGTGCTTTCATTGCATGTATTATTTACGGTCAATTTCGCATGAGTTAGTATGGTAGTAGTATATTTTATTGCCTTTTATTTCATTAGAAATGCATGTAATATATACTTACTCTAGGATGAACAATTAACCTGCTATCAAAGCTTAGCAACCTATTGGTGGTGCTACATGGCTCGACCTGGGTGGTCGGGGCTGCCACAAATTGGTATAACAATGAAATTCTGAAGTGGCATTGTTGGGCCTGTTGGCAACTGGGGCCATTACAAAATGGTATCAGAGCTAAGACAAATGTCCAAGAAGTGGTGTTGCCCGACCTATTAGTGGTTGGGGGCATTAAAAAATGGTATCAGAGCCATGGTTTCAACACTGAGCATGGATGGGCCATGTTAGTGGAAGTTGAAGCAAAAGTTTCAGAAAAGAATTGTTGTCGAAATGGACATGAGCAAGTTGAGTTTTTGCAATCACTCCTAGACATTGACCTTCATGGCTCATTAAAACACGATTGTCGATCTTGCAAAGTGAGATAAGCGCCCAAAGGTTAAGCCGAGGTCACAACTCTCGGTCACGTGTAGAGAAGACAGAGCGAACTTCGTGTATTTTCATGTCCATTGATCCAAGCAAGGAACACGTGTCGGTAAGTTAGCTTTTTCGGGAATACGGTGTTCGGGAAAAATAAGGTGTGAATAGAGTGCAAACTTTCAAAGTCCCGAAGTCTGGAGTTAATCACGACCGTTCGTCGCAAGAGACACGTGTCAGAAGATCATCTTGTTTGGGAGAAACGGGGTATACTAAGGTGAAACCTCTTGAAGCCCGAAGTCCCGGAGTTACGTGGCCTGTTGATGTCACTAGGGATGACATGGACACATGGTATGTGTGCCATGTGTCAGTGAGTTAAGAACCTTGGTAAGATGGAAATATAGTCAGGATGTGTCATATGTCACCCACTTGATTGAACCATGTGTTAGCTTCGTGTGTCCTGCCGAGTGGTGCTCCTGGTGGTGGCACAAGATAGCTAAGTGTGATGAAGAAGTTAGCTGGATAGGGCCCACATTAACTTTGGTCACGATCTATCAAGATCGAGGGCCGGTAGGCACTGCGGAGATCCAAGTTGTGCGACAGATAATTCTACAAGGAAGTCCCACAATCCAAACCACGGTTTCCCAGAAGGGTACGTGTCAGTGTGGGGACAATTGTGGAACGATCAATGGGTTACTACAAAATTGTCGACCCATGTCCCCGCAATTGAAAAAGTATAAATTTTGATGTGACTTTTCAGTGTCTTTTAGTTCAAGCATAGAAATTGTGGGCCCCAGTGGATGCGTGGCACCAGATCGTGAAGTCTAGAGACTGGACACTCCTCGTGATGGAATGGGAGGAAGAAACCCCCCCTCCCCCCCGAAGTTTTGTTACACCGAAGTAAAGTGACGCGATGACGTCACTGGAGTGACGTGGAAGTATGCAGAGACTCATGGTTTGGGAGTTATGGGTTGTGCAAAGGTGAAATCATCCAAAGTTCCGGAGCCATGAAGCTCCGAAGTCCCGAAACCCCGAAGCCTGGAATTCAATAGTGAGTATCAGCCATTGGATGCTGGGAAATGAGGATTGTTGATCCACCGTACTTCGTGAGTTCATGAAGCCGACACTCTGAGAGATTTGTTGTGATGTGCTTTGAAATCCATCGAAGCTCGTAGCTCGAAGTTTCAGAGCTCTGGATAAGCGCCCAAATCATAAGCGTTGGGTCACGGTCGTGGTCACATGCGAACCAAGGGCTGAAGAAAAGGGGATAGCGCCCGAAATTTGTGGCTGAACATAATTGGGCTTAGAAAATGAATTCGAGGGGTTCTTGACCGACCAAGACCTACATAAAATGGAATCTAATATTGTTTTGTTGAATCAGATTGGTTTATTCTGGAATATTATTAAAGTCTGATAGCTTGACAAAAATCCGATTGACTGCACATTTTGGATAGTTAACGATTGTCAGAACCGAACCGAATAGTCTCTTAGTGCATAAAAATGGGGAAGGCACAGGGTGCTTACAACTCAGAAAATGAAGTTAGAGGAATGGATGTCCATATAGGAGTTGAAGGATTGAACTCCAATGGGCATGAAGAAGAGATAGATAAGGAAGGAAACATGATGGAAATCATTGAAAAGTTGCAGAAAGATGTCCAAACTCACCGAGTAGATAACAGAAAGGTCATGAAATTCAGGAAACAGCAGGGAGAATTCAACATAAATTTGACGTAGAGCCTTGAAAGAATAGAAAAGAAATTGGATAAGGAGACTGACTCCATTAAATAAGGAATTCATAGGTCCCCTGATGAGAAGAGAAAATCAAGGAGTGTTGGCAGACACCATCATCACTCCCAAGGGCACTCCAAGAAGAGGGCACACAATAGTTCAAGCCCATCTCCTACTAGAAAGCATAGGAGATCTGGAGTGGATGAACTGAAGAGTGAAATGAACAAGATTAAACTTCCTACATTTGATGGAGAGCACCAGAAAGACAAAGATGATGAGACATGGCTTCTTGGCATGAGAAAATATTTCGAACTGCAAAATTACTCCTCTCATGCAGAAGGAAGAATTGCAATGTATCAACTGAAACGAAAAGCATCCATGTGGTGGGACCAGCTTGTGCAGGTACATCATATCAAAGAGAAGAATGTTACCTGGAGGGAATTCAAGAAACACTTTGAAAATAAATACTTAACTAAGAGATACTATGACAGAAAGATGAAATAGTTCTTTCAACTCAAATTGGGCAACATGAATATAGATGAATATGAAAGAAGATTCCTAGATTTGTTGAAGTATGTCCCTTTCATCAAAGATGAGATTGTCAAAATCCAAAGATATTTGAGTGGACTGCCAGCTTTCCTTAGTGACAAGATCCAATATGATGATCCTAAAACTATGGAAGAAACCATAAGGAGAGAGAAATGCTTATATGATCAGCATAAGGGAAAGCCTACTTTCCAAAGAGTTTGGGAAGACAAGAAGAAGTTTAAGAGGGAACAAAGGCAGAAGGGGAACAAGCCACCCTTTTTCAGGAATAATCCTCAAAGACAACTAGTGTTTAGAGAGCCCAGGATGGCTGAAGTAGGTGGACAAAGGCCAAGACAACCACCTATGCAATGTTGGGGTTGTAAAGGGGATCACAAGTATAGAGATTACCCTCACAAAAGTGACAAGGTGAGAGATATCCACAATGTTCAGCAAGTAGAAACAGTGGAAGACATGGGCAGTAGAATACCAAGGATCTATGCAGCCCTGGACAACAAGCAAGCTAAGTTTCAATCACACATGATTGAAGTTGAAGGTATGATCAATAACCATGCCTTTACTATTTTAATTTATTTAGGGGCTAGTCATGGTTATATATATCCCAAGGTAGTGGAAAGGTTGCAATTTCCAAGAAGAAAGCATGCAAAATCTTGGTTGGTGCAACTGTCTATAGGAGCCAAGAGAAAGGTTGTTGAGTTGGTTAAATCATGTCTAGTGAGCATGAATGGAGTGAGTACCAAGGAAGATTTGAACATCTTTCCTTTGGGATCATATGACTACTTGATTGGTATGGATTGGTTGGACCAACACCATGCCAGCTTAGACTGTCGTAACAAGGCATTCACTTGCCTAGATAAGGAAGGAAATCAAAAAACAGTCCAAGGAATTCCTAGGGCAGTTACTGTCTGGGAAATTTCAGCAATGCAGCTAAAGAAGTGCTATAGGAACAACTGTCGAATATTTGCAGCCCATATGGAGGAAGCATATAAGGATAAGGTACCAATTATGGAGGACCATGCAGTCCTAGAATATTTCGAGGATGTGTTCAAGGAGGTACCAGGACTACCTCCAAAGAGAGATATTGATTTCTCTATAAATTTAATGCCTGGAGCAACTCCAGTGTCAAAGACTCCTTACAGATTGAGTACACCAGAACTGAAGGAACTACAAATGCAACTTGAAGAGCTTCTGAAGAAGGGGTATATATGCCCAAGTATATCACCTTGGGGTGCCCCAGTCTTATTCATGAAAAAGAAAGACGGGACATTGAGATTGTGAATCGACTTCAGACAATTGAATAAAGTAACTATAACAAACAAGTATCCTCTGCCAAGGATTGAAGATCTCTTTGATCAATTGAAGGATGCAAAGATATTTTCAAAGATAGATCTCATGTCAGGATATCATCAAGTAAGGATTAAAGAGGAAGATATCAACAAGACCGCCTTCAGGACAAGGTATGGTCACTATGAGTTCATAGTGGTGCCATTTGGGTTGTCAAATGTACCAATTTTTTTTATGTGCTTAATGAATGGTGTTTTTCGGGAATATTTAGACAAGTTTGTCATTGTTTTTCTGGATGACATTCTTGTATATTTCAATTCGGAAGAAGAGCATGAGCATCATTTGAGGATGGTGCTGCAAGTGCTAAGGGAGCATCAACTGTATGCCAAATTGAGCAAGTGCTCGTTTTATCTAAACAAAATTCACTATTTTGGGCATATCATACCTGAAGAAGGGATAGTAGTGGACCCTGAAAAGATTGAGGCCATTAAAGGGTGGATAACACCTAAGAATGTGACTGAAGTCATATCCTTCATGGGTCTAGTTGGTTACTACAGAAGGTTCATTACAGGGTTTTCAAGAATAGCTCACCCCATCACTTCCTTGCAAAGGAAGGGGATGAAATTTCAATGGACACAAGAATGTGAAAGAAGCTTCCAGCAATTGAAGCAATTGTTAACCAATGCTTCAATTATGAGGATTGCAGATCCAAATGAAGACTTCATTGTATGCACATATGCATGTAAAGAAGGATTGGGTGGAATCCTCAGTCAAAATGGGTTTGTTGTATGTTATGAATCATGGAAGTTGAAGGATCATGAAAGGATCTATGCCACTAATGATTTGGAGTTGGAAACCATAGTGCACGCCTTGAAGAAGTGGAGGCACTACCTCATGGGAAATAGGTTTCAGCTGAGGACAAACCATAATGGTCTGAAGTATTTGTTTGATCATCCTACCTTGAATGCTAGGTAGAGTAGATGGTTGGAATTCCTATGTGAGTATGACTTTGATATCAAACACATCAAAGGAAAGGAGAACAAAGTGGCTGACGCACTTAGTAGGAGAGTGTATGAACTGCATGCTATAGCCATTAGCATGTACCAGATGGATCTTAAAGGAATAATTTATGAAGCTGCAAATTTAGATTTGCACTACATGGAATTGGTAACAAAATTGCAACAAGGTAAAATGCAGTAGAAGGTTGAGGATTATGAATTGGGAATTGATGGAATCCGTCGATACAGAAACAGAGTCTATGTACCCAATTCTCTGGAATTGAGGAGTGCGATTTTAAAAGAGATGCATAATGTACCTTATGTAAGACACCCAGGATATCAGAAAACAATTTCAGCAGTCAAGAGCCAATATTATTGGCCCGACATGAAGAGGGATATTGATGAATACATAACTAAATGCTTGGAATGTCAGAAGGTAAAGGTTGAGCATAGACACCCATTTAGTTTACTGTAGTCATTACCCATTCCTGAGTGGAAGTGGGAAGTGGTGACAATGGATTTCATCACAGGATTACCCAAAACAAACAAGCAACATGATTATGTCATGGTGGTGGTGGATAAGATTACAAAAGTTGCCCATTTTATTCCATTGAAGACTACTCACAAAGAAGCTAATGTTGTTGATATCTATATGAGGGAAGTAGAATGATTGCATGGCATACCCAAGACAATTGTGTCTAACAGAGACCCGAAATTTACCTCAAAGTTTTGGAGAGGGTTATTCAAGGGGTTCAAAATGAACCTGAACTTCAGCACAGCCTATCATCCTGAGTCTGATGGGAAAACAAAAAGGGTGAACCAAGTGATAGGAGACATGGTAAGGATGTATGTGATGGAAAAACCATCTAAATGGGAGGATTATCTACACTTGGTAGAATTTTCTTACAACAATGGGTATCAAGCATCACTGAAGATGAGCCCATTTGAAGCACTTTATGGAAAAAAGAACAACACACCCATAAGTTGGGACAACCCAGCTAATAGAGCAATAATTGGGCTAGAGTTGCTCAAGGAAATGGAAGAGAAAATGTTGAAGATTAAGTTGAATTTTAAGGATGCCCAAGACAAGCAGAAAATTTATGCTGATAAGAACAGAACCCACATGGAGTTTAAAGTGGTTGATCATGTTTTCTTTAAAGTAAAATCCAACAGAAGTTCCCTGAAGCTGGGAAATTGTTCCAAGTTGGCACCCAGATATTGTGGACCATTTGAAATCCTAGAAAGGATTGGAACAATTGTTTATATGATTTCATTGCCTTCATCCATGACTATTCATAATGTATTTCATGTTTTAGTACTCAAGAAGTATATACCCGATCCTAATCATGTGATTGATTGGAATGTGATCCAAAGGTGGAGCAAGAAGGCACCTTGCAAGTGAATCCAATGCACATATTGGACCGGAAGAGAAAGCAACTATGGAATCGAGCCATAGGGATTGTAAAGGTCCAGTGGACCTGGTACGGTCCCGAGGACGTGACCTGGGAGCATGAGGATGTTATGCGAGAAGAATACCCACATCTTTTTGAATATTTTGAAAATGTTGTTGATGCTGTGTAAATAAGTTGTACTGAGGACAGTGAAAAAATAAGGGGAGGGTATTGTAATATCCCCAAGGACGGGCCCTAGTTGTGTTTATGAATTGTAACATGTCTTGTAGGATGGTGAGCCAAGCAATTATAAGTTGATAGGATTAAGTGTTTATGAGGTCAGTGAGCCTAGGTGTTAAAGGCCAGGAGCTTGTTTTGTACATGTAAATATTCATATTATTAATATAAAAACATCATTGTGTGTAGACCGACCACAAGGAGACTAAGCTCCACTAGGCTAGGTAAGGGAGAGGGGGATGAGAGGCTAGAGATAGGGACTAAGCTTAAGAGCTGAAGTCCAAGAATAATTTATTATTATTCTAAATGTTGATAGAAGGATATGATTATATCATAAGTTCCTTTGGGAAGAGGAAATGACTCCAAATGAAAAGGAACGAGCTTTATGAGTGACAGGTGTCAGCTCCGGCACATGCAGTTTTAAGGGGGGGACTCATGAAGGTTCGCGGAGACTATGGGCTCTCACACTCTCACCATTCTCGTCATTCTATGACCAATCATCCACCTTTAGGCGGACAAGTACACTCACACACCAAGAAAGCACGCAGTCAACCATTTCTGTCGTTGTTGAACCTAAGACCATCGTGCACCTCGGTAAATTGCACGCATTGGTATCTTTTTGAGCCGTAATTTGCCTTATTGGAGTTCATTTGTTGCCTCCGACCTTGCCCATTTGTCTTAGGAGCTGGATAGAAGAAACAAGTTGCCAGGCTTGTGGTTTGCAAAGGCGTGTTGTCAAGCCCGTAGATTGAAGAGGTAGGTTGTCAGGCCTGTGAGCAACTCTCTCTAGGTGAGAGAGTGTGCTGAGGGAGTGAATTCTCCTGAAGGGAGTCCAGTAATAGCTACAGATCTCTGAGAGAACTTTTTTGGCTTGTTGCTAAATCCCCTTAAGGGAGGTGGAGCAGATGATGAACTATGTGATAGTGAAGGTGTATACTCCTGGGGTGGGACAGGCATGTGGGGAATGAGAGTATGTGAGAAGTGGGCGTAAGTGGATCCTGAGAGAATCCTTCCTATTGAACTGTGTGACATTCCTATTAGCCTTTCCAAGCCTAGAAATCCCTTGCCCGATGGAGTTTAGTCCTAGCTCGGGGGTGACCACTGCTAAGAGTGATGAGCAGTGTGGTCTAAGGCTGGGAGGTTCGTGGAAGGTCTGGACGCAGTAGGTGGACTTCACGATCCAAAGATTATTATCAATTCTGTGTTTAATGATGTCTGATGTGCATGCCTATGATTCTTACAATGTTCTCATGTGCTTTCATTGCATGTGTTATTTACGGTCAATTTTGTGTGAGTTAGTATGGTACTAGTATATTTTATTTCCTTTTATTTCATTAGAAATGCATGTAATATATACGTACTCCGGGATGAACAATTAACTTGCTATCAGAGCTTAGTAGCCTGTTGGTGGTGCTACATGGCTTGACCTGGGTGGTAAGTGGCTCCTGAGAGAATCCTTCCAGTTGAATTGTGCGACATTTCTGTTAGCCTTGCCAAGCCTAGGAATCCCTTGCCCAGTGGAGTTTAGTCCCAGCTCGAGGGTGACCACTACTGAGAGTGATAAGCAGTGTGGTCTAAGGCTGGGAGGTTCATGGAAGGTCTGCACGTAGTTGGTGCACTTCACGATCCAAAGATAATTATCAATTTTATGTTTAATGATGTATGTTGTGCATGTCTATGATTCTTACAATGTTATCACGTGCTTTTGTTGCATGTATCATTTACAGTCAATTTCGCATGAGTTAGTATGGTAGTAGTATATTTTATTGCCTTTTATTCATTAGAAATGCATGTAATTTATAGGTACTCTGGGATGAACAATGAACCTGCTATCAGAGCTTAGCAGCCTATTGGTGGTGCTACATGACCTGACCTGGGTGGTCAGGGCTGCCACAAATTGGTATTACAGTGAAATTCCGAAGTGGCGTTGCTCGGCATGTTGGTGGCTGGGGACTTTACAAAATGGTATCAGAGCTAAGAGAGATGTCCAAGAAGTGGAATTTCCCAGACTGTTGTTGGCTGGGGGCGTTACAAACATGCCCCCAATAATCACTCATGGCTCGTCTCGAGCCACTTAGGCCTTTTGCTTTCTCCTCCATGCTACGATGAACCTTTGGGAGGCTTCCTTAGCTACCTCCACTTCCTTTAGTATCGTTGCCTCTATTTCTACGATCTCTTCGACCCCATGCACAATTAAAGTTGCAAGTTTTTCTTCTGCTTGTTTCACCTTGCCCTGTGCAATGGCTAGTTCACCTATCACCCTCACTTCTTCTTCCTGTAGTGTTCCTAAGCGTTTTCGATGAATATTTTGTTGATCACTAATATTCTCCACTTCCACATATGTCTGCCTCTATGCCTAAATGGATGTCATGCGTTCAACTGGTGGAAGTGTGTTTATTTTCTCTGAAGCTTGTTGGGCCTTTTATTGTGCTTCTCTTAATTTGGCCTCCACAGCCTTCATCTATGGATCTTCCACTAAGTCTATCCAGATTTGTGTGCTCTCCTCATAGAGTTTGCTACACTCTTCCTCCATTTTCTCGATGTTGGTGACAGTTGTCATCGTCGTTCTCTCTCTACCTGCTCTTACTTCTAGTGGCATGCATGACGTACTTTGCAACTGTAGGTCCTCAATATTCAATCATAAGCCTTTGATGAATTCTCCAATATTCAATACCTGCCCTTCCATAGTAGCCTCTACTACTATCGGGACTTCCAGAATTGCCTTGTACAATTTCTAGATGGTCACTTGTGTTTTCTTCTGCACCATAATATCGGCTTCGTCCTTTTCCTTGAGATATTTCCTTACCCTTTCCTCGACCTCTTTCTTGTCTTTCATTGCTTCTTCCACTATGACTTTAAATTCTCTCTTATGTTGAAGCACAATGTCATATTTTTTCTGCAACTAATCCCTTTCATCTTATACTTTGGTTAATTCCTAGTGTGCTTCATCTCCTCGGATCCCAATCTCTTGCAACATGCCTATTTGCAAGTCTTTTAATATGTGTATTGGCATCTGCGACACCACTATGGTCATATGGCTTAGTTCCTTCACATGTTCTTGTAGTTTTTACGTTGGGAATTCAAGTGCATCCGTCTCAATTTTTAGTGTTTTTTGCCCCACTGCTAGCTTGGTCAAAACTATATGAGAAGTCTTTGTTTCCACCGCCAGAATTGTGGATGTTCCTCCCTCTATCCTACACTCTGTTGTTATATCGGTTGCTTCCAAGAGTTGTTGTAGTGTTACCAACTGATCATGCATCTTCTGGTGTTTCTCTTCTTGTTTCCTCATCACTTCTTCAATGACTTTCTTTGCAGCATCCTGTACTTGGTAGTCGATTTGGTCCATGTCATCATTGGTCGAATTGTAAACTGGGGGTTCCTTGTGCACTTTAGTCTTCTTGCGCGCCCCTCCTACTGGCTCCTTCCCCTTATCCTTTCATTTTGCTCATGTTGTGGGGACTGTCTACTTTGATTCTACTATTGATGGGCCAGGCATGTTTCCCGCACCATTAATCTGGTCATTCCCCTGCCCCTCATCCAAGTATTCATCACTCTTATCATGTTCTTCATCTTTCGAGTGCCCCGATTTTTTTTTGGGGGTTTTCCACCCATATTCCCAATCATTCGTGATTAGGCATACATCCTCTATTGTCAAATTATAGTTGGTTGGAAACCACTGGCATGCATGGTCCTTCTTGGCTTGCACATACATATGGTGCATGTCTGCTTTGAATCACACAATATCCTTGTAGGTTTCCACTGTCTCGGCTGAGATGTGTGTGTATGTTCGATTAGATACCTGATATGATCAAAGTATACACATTATTTTCTTGTCGCCTCCTTTTGTTTGGCGTATGCCATAAGTTGGCATATCGCACGGCCAGATTACCTCTACCAAATGTTCCCATGCGCTGGTAATATCCCGGTTCTTTCCATCCTACCAATGGTAATGAAATTTTGTACCCTTTTCATGGGCCTCAAGACAATCTGTTAAAAATTTATTGACCAAGAAGGTGGCCCAATTCATTTGGACCTCTTCTTAGCATTGTTTTGTAGTTGCGATAACTGCAGTTGGTACTTCGTCCTTATGACATTAGCACAACAATTTGTAGGCCAATACCTACATCACAAACTGAACATTGTCATCATTTATGTCTATGACATCCAATCCCCTTTTCCCCCTGAAGGTGTGAAATTTCTCCTCCATTGCTTTTGATAGGGCTCTCTCCCCTGCCTTGTTGAACAAAGTGGTCAGATTCTCTCCAGCTTTTGGTAGACCTATGATCTGCACAATCAATGCAGTATCAATTGATATTGGTGGGTCAAGATACAATGTCCCTCCATGGATGCAACTAAGCAGTAACTCAATGCAAACATTAATTTCCAGGTTGCATCTAAATTGTGGAACCTCCAATCGGTTTAGTATTCTTGACTTCTCAAGTCTTGTTTCCCACATTGTTTTTCCAGCACTATTGCTCTTGTGCTCGATATGCTCTTAGTGCATAAGTACTTTTCCCTGGCCAGTTCGGGAAACTTCTTCTTGTCTGTGATATTGTGGTCTATGAATTTGAGGGTAGTAACCTTGTCGAGCATGTCTCCTTCAATACTTACACCCGGTGGGACTGATGATGTTATCAATGGGTCTTTCCCATCTGCTGGTACTTTGACTTGCGGTGCATTGTCTTTCCTCGAGGGGATTTAATCTTTGTGGAAGCTTGCTTGTGAAGCCGAAGTTTAAGCTCCAAGTATTTCCTCAACCCTGGTGCAACTACTAGTAATTTTGATTGCTTTCATGCCATTGATGATGACTCTCCAACTTTTGGCGGTGCCATTGTTTTCAACGACAGGTGGCTTTACTTACTTTGTGTGTGTGTTGGTGTGGTTGTAGTTTGACTCTGAGTCACTCTGGTTTGCTCTGGTTCACTCCCACTTGCATGCAGCTCTTAGTAACAATGATTCTCTCTTAGCGACACCCCATTGTTTGTGTGCCTCGCCAACTGTGCATGTCCCTTGATGCCTTAACTAATGTTTCTAATCTACCAACGTGGTTGATGAATGATTAAATAAATGTGGCTTTATTACCAAATCCGTTGTGTGTTTTTTGCCTCATACTGCCAATCTGTAGTGATTTTCGGTGGCTTTTCCCATTTAAGATTATACGATGTTTTTATGACCTGTCATTCCTACGTTGCAAGCCCAGTTTTTCCATTATTATTTTCGGCATCAAATTATGTGAAACACTTGAATCTAGCATACAGTTATGTAACAAATGATCATTCACAGTAAGAGTGATGTAAAATGGAGCCACCGAGTCTTTGTCATTTTCAATATGAGGTCCAAAAATGATCATTGGATGCTCATCCTGCAGGTTAATAACATCAACTTGACTTTCTACATCTGGAAAATTAATTAATTTTGAAATCTGCTTCTTATAAACCGGATTTTTGGAAAGTTCAATCAGAGGAACTTGAATTTTAATCTTATTCAATTCATTCTCTATATTGAAAATGCCAACTGATTTTTCTAACTCTTTGGTCTGCACTTCAAATTCTTTGTTTTCCATCTTTTTAGTTTGTGTTTCCTTTGTTTTAACTTGCTTTGTTTGAGCAGCTTGTGCTTCATTAGGTGATTTTGAGACCAATGCTTCATTTACTTTATTATGTACCAAGATATTTTTTGGTGGATTGGTAGTAGAAATCTTATATCTTGGCCTCAAAACATATTTATTATGAAGTTCATCCAATATTGAATCGACAAGATCTTTATATTGTGATGCAGGATCTCCCAAGTTATTGATATGTTTCTCATCAAATAACGATCTAGGATTTAAAGATTGTTTGTAATCTTGTTGAGTTAAATGAGGTTCAATATCATCATCACTAAAATTGTTTATATCCTCATTTAATTTGTCATAATCTTGAACATCATCTCCATGTATAAGATTTTATGTTTTAAAAGGGGCATGATTCTTATGTTCCTCATTCTTAATTTGCCTCTGTTAAATCTGTGGGTTTGTATTGAGTTTTCTCCTGAATTCATTTTGATTTCTAACATATGAGTAAGGTTTGGATTTCTCAATTTCCATCCTGGAAATTTTATTTGATAAATCTTTAATGATTTTAGCCATCTCTTTCATCTTTTCGTCTTGTGTGTTTTTCCTAGAACTGGAGGATCCTCCTTGTTCTTTAAACCTTCTAGGTTCTCTTATTCCCATTTCAACCTTTTTTTTCAACTTTCCTGATGCCATCATATTAGATTCAATTTCAATAACGCCATCTTGCATCCCAACTAGTGGTATAGATCTTCTTTCCCTTAAAAGTAACACGAAGTCAGAATCAAATGCCCCTGCAAAAGTAACTTTAGCAGCTGGTTGGGAAGGTTTAACTTCGGTTGGGATCTTGCTATATAGTTTATTAAATCTTTGGATAAATTCATAGACAGTTTCATAGGATTTCTTCCTTAAGGCACCAAATTTAGTCAGATAATATAAGTGGTTTTTTTTCTCACCCCATTGTCTTAAGAAAGTAGCTTCTAAATCATCATATGTTGCGATGGAATTTGTAGGAAGTCCTCTAAACCAAGTTCTGACTTGTCCCTCAAAATTCTGTACAAACAGTCTCATGTAAACGTCTTCATGTTCAATGACAAGTATATCAACAAATTGATCAAAAAATCATATGTTCTTTGTGGTTGTTAAATCCCCTTCTCCCATGAATTTAGGTAAACTTTTCATATAGTTATCAGGTAAATCATGTAAAACTGCAGGAAGGGCCAAGGGACCATATCTAGCAGTAACTTTAGCAAAGATCCTTGGAGGAGGTGGAGGTGGATTTACTTGTCCACCATCGACTGCACCTCTTACACCAACCATTGATATTTTTGGAGAATAAATATGAGGGTTGTAATGTAAATTATCAAAGATTTGAAAAGATTGTTGTACTAGATCTTTGATTACTTCGGGAAGGTAATAACGGAGACCTGCTAGATAATCAAAAGGTGACAAATCTCAGGATAAGGATGTATAATCAAACTCAGAAGGGAAATGAGAACTAGAACTTGGTCTATTAGATCAACTGGACGAGTATATGGGGGAAGTGATAAGAGATGAACTTGAGTACAAAAGATGATCTTCAGGATTTTCAGAGATAGAAACCTTTATTTTAGGAAGACTGAGGATAGATCGTGTGTAAACAACGTTCGGTACTAAATATGCCTTCTTACTCTCACTGGTAAAAGTGTTTATCAAAGAAAAAGGTTTATTCTGGTAATTTTCACCCTTAGATCATATAATTTTACTTCAAGAATTTCAACATCTGGATTTTCTAATTTAATTTCAGGATTAATAGTTGAGGCTTCTGCAGAATGAGATTTACTTTCATTTTTTTCTTTAGAATTAAGTAAACTTATTTATTCTGATGAAATCTTAACATTAACTTGATTAACCTTTGGTTGATAGACCTTACCCACTGACACAGACATCTTCCTTAGATATCCTTTGGTTTTCAATAGTTTCTCAGGATCTGAAACTGGTGTAGTCTACTTATCGTATGGGTATTTTCTGGTATTTTTTGTCTGAATGCCAGATTTTCCAAAATGGAGTCGCTATGTGAATAGAAAAACAAGCCTTAACCTTGTGTTTGATTCTTAATCACCGTAAAAAATCAAAGCTAAACTTTGTCATATTCCCAGGGAAAAATAGTTTTGTTTCTCTGTTCCCCGGCAACGACGCCAAAAAGATGTTATTACTGAGATTTAATCTAGGCTCACAAAATAATGTCAGGCATCCAAAATTTTAAAGATTTGTTTTTTATAATGCTTTTCTACCTTCAATTTTAAGATGGAACTTCAAATGACTTAACGATTAGAAAACATATAGGCATTATCTCTTTCTTTGATTTTTTATAAATATTGAAGAGATGAAAAGTAGAAATGATTTAACAAAATTGTCAAACAAAGTAAGGTATCTAATTCTAATAAATCTTACCTTATCCGCAATAAAAGAATCATGAAGAATGAGTCTTAAAAGATGAATTGAAATGAGGAGATCCACGCAGATACAGGTCTTGTTTTACTCACAATAATAACATAGGAAAAGTTGTAGCTGAACAAACTTCCAATTATATTGACCACAGTAGATGTATTACTAAATTGTAGTCTTTCAATCTTTAAGAACCATAGAGTGAATAAAATGAGGTTATGACGAAAAAAGAGATACACAGAAAAAACATCACTCAAGGAAATGAAATGTAGAATCTATGTCTTCTCTCTGAAAATGAAATTCTGAAGTTTATCTTTTACATTCAGCCAGAAGAAGCCATGATTACATCTCTAATATGATTATTTATACAAATTTGTCTTAACCAAAAGTGGTTAGACTTTCCACATTCTTAGTTGTCAAAATAGAATAAAATCTAAACTAAATATATATTACAAATATTTTGAACATCTTTTGGGATCTCCTTTGCTTGCTGGCAATTTATCCTTCCTTTATTTGCTCGTGGGTGTAACTGGATTTTGTTGATCCTTGTATTGTGCATGCAAATATAATAATGCAATAACGAACTTGGGGGGTTCAATATTTGCATTGAATTCAAAAGAAAAAACCTTTTCGTGTACCACTAATAGATTTCTTTGAATTTTTCTACCGCCTATTGAGTGATTTGATGTTGTTGACTTTGTTTCACCATAAGATCATTTAAGATTTACAAGTTGACATGATTGACTTGTAATATAACATTTTTCATGTATTCTTTGTTTCTTCGGACTTTCTTTTCTCTTCTCAATCTCAACTTGCCCAATAAAAGCATGAATATTACTGATATCAATTTCTTTCATCTCTGAATCTACAGCTAAAAGAGCATCAAGACAAGAATTATTTTCCTCTTTATCTAACCTTTTATCTTCTTCAAGATTGTTTTCCCGGGATTTTAAGGCCATTTATCCTTTTATCTGCTCAATTTCTGAAAAAGGAACAAGACCTGCTATGTTGAGACTTTGTCTCCACCCTATAAGTTCCTGAAATTTGGATTTAGCCATAATATATTCCTTCTCTTTGTCATCAATACTCTGCAATGAACCATTGATTACCTAATAATATTTTTGGATAGTATCCAAGATTTCAAAGAAGCTTTGTTGAACAACATGCAGTCCCTCATTTATTTCTAATACTTGTTTCTTGAAGGCAGAAGTATCAAATATTGTGCTTTCAATTGTGATTATTCGAGCTTGCAATTGATTTATGAATATATCTCTCTTTGAAACCATTTTCTTACTCAAGTATTGATTCTAAAAACTTATCTTCAATTTCCCCTCTAATTGATTGATCTGCTGCTCAAAACCTTGTTTGACTTGATTTATTCCAGAATTGATTTTTTCTCTAACTATGACTTCTATATGTTTCATATCATTATGCAACTACTCAATCAAGATATTCTTCTGGTCAAGTTGTTTTCTCAATTGATCCATTGACCATAATTTGGTTGTTGCAAATGCCCCCAGTGAGTCTGCTACTTTCTTTGTGATTTCAGAGTCATTATATCCCTATCCATCATATACCATTCTTTGCTTCTTTGTAATTAATCCCCCTTTCTGTTGAGATTCTCTTCATATAATATCTTTCCTTTTCTTGTTAAAGAAGAAATATGATGAAGGCATCTCTTTTGGTTCAATAGGTGTCAGGTCATCTATATTTATAACCTCTGAACAAGGTAAATCATAACTTGTTACTAAGGGGGTTAAGGATGGTATGGGAATGGTAAGTGCAGTAGATTCCCCTTGATTTGTGATCTCTTTTACAAGAGTTTCAATGTTTTTCAATAACTATGGAAAAGTATTCCCATGTCTCATAAAAGCTTCAAACAATGTTCATGATTCCTGATAATTTTTACCTCGTATTGATATCTTTGTAATCATTGTATCCTTGGGAAATATTTCTAGCATATTTTCCACTTCTTTAGTTTTGACCTTAGGCAAGTCATGTTGCTTGGGATTTGATGATGGTGGCTGTGAAGTTGGACTAAGACTTTGTTGTACCTGAAAGATCTTGGGTAAATTGATCCTTCTGTGCTTTTGGAAGCTAAGAAAACCTAATTGTTCTTCTTCAAGAAGACTTTGAAATCTGGATATGACCTCATCATATGATCTAACTCCTCTAAAAACTTCATCATAAGGTGAATTTTCATGGATGTATCTCTTCATGTTAAATTGAGCCAAATGATTTTCTACCACCCTATGTGGATCATGCCTCTTGAATTCAATATCAGCTAATTTGATATCATCTAAGGATGAGGCTTCAACCTTAACATGTCCAAAATATGATAATGTGAATATACCAACATCTATAGGAAAGGTCGGCCAACCCTTTTTTGTGCAATTTTTAGTTCTTTAGTGATGCATGTTGACACTGTCTGATAGGCTACTTCTCTACAAACAAGTCTGATTGATAGAAATCTGGATAGAGCATGTGGAGATGCAAAACAGTCAAAGACTCTAATATGAGAAAAACTTTCTTCAATGTACCAGTCTACAATAACACCCAAATTCCCAATAATTTGTTCTGAAATTTTGGGAGGAGGTTGACCATAAATAGCTTCATGGATTGGAATGACCACATTGTGACAAATCTCATAAAAATGATCCTTTGCATTTTCCTCCCATAATTTGGAATGACAGAAGTGTATAGGTTCAGTGACAGTTTGAGTCTAGCTCCAATTCATAAGAGGAAATGGAGTTCTAAAACATATTGCGTCCATAATATATGCAGAAATATAGAAAGGAGTATGCTCTCCTTTGGATTTCTGGGCTATGTAATCCTCTATTTTTTGGCTAGGTTATCTGACAACATTTTTCCCCAATCAAAAGTATAACCCTCTGCTACTTCATCGATTATAGGAACCCAATCTATAGTAAAATGTGTAGGGATTTTCTTTTCAAACATTCTACACAGCATCATGGCAGTATACATAATATGGGCATCACAGGAGGCTGTAGAATATGTTCCATGACTATCAGCTTTGAATTTATTTTCATTTCCCCACCAAGATTTTACTATATCATGCACAGTTCTGTCGTAACTCACACATTCATCATTCTTGAACTTCATTATAAATGATGCATTATAAGTATATTTGGGGGTGCAAGTTAATTGGTATATCACTTGAATGTCTTCGGGCCGAAATGAGTCAACAATGGTCTTTTGATGACTGTAGATAGTTCTAGTCGGAATATCAACATGATCCAGGGCCTAGTGTATCATGTTTGTATATGGAAACAGTTTTGACTGTGTTGTGACTTTGTGAAGTTCTGAGTTAGCCACCTATATTAGCTTGTTTGTGGTTGACTCATCTTCTCCTCCGCTTAATTCATCAGAATGGAGGGAATTTTCCTGCTCCAAGATTTCATAAACCTGCTTCCATGTTTTAATGACATCTGTCAGGTGAACGGTAGTGTCTGAAAAAATGTCTGAATTTGGGTTTGGATCTTCTGCAAATGGATCTTGCTTCTTCATTTCTTTACACGGTGCCATAATTTCCAAGTATCAGTCCTCCTCTAAGAAAGAAAAAATCTATGAGTCCAACTACTGTGGCGAAAGTTCTGAATGCGAATGGAGAAATGATATGAAGTTCAGAATAATTTTATTAAATAAAAACATGAAACACTAATTATCTTTACATTTAATCAAATAACAGGGTAATCATGTCAAATCTGTCAAAATTATTACCTGACGGTCATAAGATTTTCAAATCTTTTACCTTAACCAATGTTTAATATACCTTTAATGGTCATGACTAATGAGGATAAGTGATTTCAGCACTTCGACTTTTGGTAGTTTTGAATGAGGAATGTTAGATATCTCTCGAAGGTTGAATTCACAGAGCAATTAATCATCCTTTAATTGATTGTTTCATTTTAATTAACCACAGTTTATGATCTTTTTAAATTTAAGTGCTTTGAAACTCAAAGACTCTGGAACTTCGGGGCTTCATGATTTTTGCATTAGAGGTGTTTAGAATTGTCCCGAAGGCCGAACTCACAGAGTGATTACTTACCATAAATTACACTAAATAAAAAATATTTTACCCTTCAATCTTCGACGCTTTATAATTTCGGCGATCTAGCACTCCAACATTGTTTGGATTTGTTGATGATTTAATCTTCTGGAGGACAATCTCTCGAAGTGATGTGGCAGGATGACATCACTGTTGGTGACATGTCATGAAAATATAAGTGACATGTGTCACCTTAAATCATGCGAATTATATGACCAAGAGTGCCCAGACTGAGTGCCACGTGTAAACAGTGCCAAGTGGTAGAGGATCCGTCAACTGATTAATTAAAATATTTTGTGAAAATTCAAAGCTCCGCGACTCCAGAGCTTCGAGACTTCGGCATTTTTAAGACTTTAGACATTTGAGCTTGAACTATCGAATCACAAAGTCTCGAAGTAAACTTTTAATTACTCTGTTGATTAAATATTTCATGATTCTGAAACTTCAAAGTTGCGAGAGCCATTGATCTAGATGAGTGTCAATTGTTTAACGGTTGGTGCTTGATATTAGAATAACAGGATCATGGATCAATAAAATAAAACAAATGCAGAAATAAAACACAAAAGATACACAATACAATAGAGACACAGATATATGTGGTTCACCCAGTGTGGGCTACGTCCACCAGAGAAATTTTTAGGTCCTTCATTTATTATTATCCAGCAAATGAAGGGATACAACCTACAACACACCCATTGTAACTTCCTCTTATTTCTCTCATAGTCTCCTCACTCAGAATACAATATTCGCAATAATTCCTAGCCGCAATACATTTCCCTCATAAAAGAGGGTTGCCTTCTAGGGTAAAAAACCCTAACATAACTTCTACCGTCAGATCTATGACCTTATAATGAACGGTCCAAATTTCCTATGAAATTACAATATACATTTACAAGGCAATTTTTCCTTCCGGGGCTTCGCCCCGGACCCCCCTGCACTCCCCCACATGGAGGGGTGTACAATCTTCCAGGGTGTAAAGTCTTCATGGGGTATAAACACAGCTGAAAACAAAGACCTTTGAATCAGAAAGATAATCAGGATCCACAACCAACACTTGATCTGTCCTGTCAAAATGTAATGAAAAATCTTTTAATTTAAGAAATGATATTCCTAAAGTTTAAAACTTTATTTGAAAAAGACAAAACAAAAAGGAATTTGAAAACTTTGATTTTTTATTTGAAAATTTATTTATTTTCTAACAGAAGGGATAAGTGTTAAGGGTAATATTTTGTTAAGGGTTATAATGGTTATATAGTTTATAAGTTCATTTATTAGGGTTACAAGTGATAACTTACAGAGTTTAGAAGATATGTGTTCTATGAGTAAAGAGGTTATATGTGTTATATGGGTTAAGAATTAGGCCGATGAGTGTTGGAGGTAAGGGGTTATAGGGGTTAGTGGTTAAGAATTATAAAATATAAAGGTTATAGAAGTTACGAGTTATACTAGAGTTGATAGAGGTTAGCTATGATATTAGTTGTAATAGTTATGTGTTAAGGGTTATAGGGGCAAGGAATTAGGGGCTATAAAGAGTTAGACCTTATAGGAGTTATATTAGAGATTATGGATGATAATGATTATAAGAGTTAGCGATTATATGGTCGAGGGATATAAAATCTAGAGGTTAAGTATTATATTTTATAGAAGTTAGGCATTAAACGAATTAAAGGGCTTAGGTGTTATAGGAGTTAATGTATATAGGTGCAATGACATATATGTGTTATGGGTGATAAGTGTTAAGTGTTACATGTCTTAAAGGTTATAGGGGCCATAGGGTTTAAATGATGATAAGGGTTAGGAATTATAGGCACTAGGGGTTATAATGTTTATTGGTTATATTAAGGGTCATTATGGTTGGGGTGATTAAAGTTAAATGGATTATAGATCAGGGGTTAGGTGTGAGGGAGTATAGGTTGTAGTGTTATGGAATAAGGGATTATAGATGTTAAGGGCCATATGTCAAATGGATGAAGATTACATATGTATTAGGTGTTAGGGGTTGCAAGAGTTAGAAATTGGGGATTAAAGTGAGAAGTTATAGGTGTTAGAGGTTATGGATTCAAGTCACAAGGGTTAAATTTTATATGGATTTAAGGTTATATTAGAGGTTAATATGGGTCAGGGGTTTGTGGCTATAGGGAATATGGGTATATGGCTTAAGTGTTTGTAGTTACATAAAGGGTTATTAGGGATAATGGTTATGACTATAAGGGTTAGGTGTTGGGAGTAATAAGGTTTAAGGATAAAGGGTTATGAGGGATAGTGGTCATGGTTATAAAGGTTAGATATTGGAAGTAATAAGGCTTAAGGGTTAGAGTTATAGATGTATATGTGTTAAAGGTAATATATTATATAGATTAAGAATGAGGGGATACATGAGTAAAGTGGTTATATTGCTTTGGACTTAGACAATTAAGTTAGGGGTTAGCAATAAGGGGATATTGTGGTTAGGTTATAGGGGTTTTGGGGGTTATACAATATAATGTTTTACAGGTTGTATGAGTTATGGGTTATATTAGGGGTTATAGGTGATATATGTTATCACAATAAAGATTAGGGATTATGTGGTCTATAGTAGAAGTACATGGGTTATGAGTGATAGTGGTTATAAGAGTTGGTGATTATAGGGTTATATAGGTTCGGGGAAACAGGCGTTAGAAATTATAGTTGGTAGGAGTCATATGTGTTAAGGGTTGTAGGATTTAGGAGTTATAGGGGTTAATGGTTATGTATTAGAGTTTATAGGGGTCGTGTGTCAAGAGTTATAGGCTTTAAAGGTAAGAGGTAAGGAGTGATAAAGTTTAGAAGTTGTATTATGGGTTATAAAGTGTTTATTAAGGTTTTATTAGAGGTTATAAGTGTTAGAGGTTGATAGGGGGTTACAAGTGTTAGTTGTTAAATTAGAGATTATAAGTGAGGTTAATAAGGGTTATACGTATTAGAGATTAGGGGTTACATGGGCTATATGCATTAGGTGTTAGTGACTATAGTGGTTAGAGTTATAATGTTATTAGTGACTACATCAATTAGGGTTATATTGTTAAGGGCTAAGGGATTATAGATGTAAAGGGGTAAATGTTATATTAGAGGTTATGGATGACAGTGGTTATAAGAATTAGTGATTATATGGTAGGTTTATAGAATTTAGAGTTTATGTATTAGATGTTATAGAGGTTAGGGGTTAAATGGATTAAATAGTTTAGGTGCTATATGGACTAAGGGATATAGGGGTTAGTATGTATAAGTGTTATGGCATATATAGATTGGGGGTTATAAGTATTAAGCACGATGGGTATTAAAAATCCATTAATAATCTATATATCCATCCTCAAAAAAAAAATCCTTAAACCTAAATTATTTCTATTATATATAAATCAGGTATTCAATGGAGTTGTGATTTAATGGTTAAATAGATGCAATATATTTATGTAAGTAACTGAGATTGAAACTTAGACATGCATAAAATTCAAGTAATTGAAACTTGACAAATTTAATACACAATATTAATTTAGAAAAAGAAAGGTCAAACACTAAAACACAAATTATATAAATGAAGACAAGACACATGATTGATAATAATAAAAATGTTCTCTCTTTATTTGTTATTTTTTTTGTTATAAATAGGTCTATGAAGATCTCCTTATACTAGGATGTTGTGTCCCGTGATACTAGTAAAGCCCTCAATCGAATGCAAATGATATGTACAAATAACAAAAAGAAAAAAATAAACTAAGAGAAAGAGAAAGAAAAAGCAACTTTAAATATAATTATCATTTTAAAAACCCTTCTATAATATAATAGTGTATTTGTGAAAAAACAAAATGAAAAAGTGTATACCCTTACGTTGTGTCAACCTCATGTTCTACTTTTTCCTTGACCATGTCACTCACATAATAAACTCAGAATAACAAACAAAAAATGTCAAAACTCTTACATGCATTCATTTAGTTCTATTTATGATATTTACAAATATTTGTATCTCGTTGCAATACCATTTCCAAACAATTATGTTATAATTGTATATTGATTTTTTCAAATTTTATACAATGACATAAACCAACAATTAACATATATGATATGAAAACATAATAATTAACAGAAACAAAATAAAATAAAATAACATAACAAAATAATTAACAATTAACATATATGATATGAAAACATAATAATTAACAGAAAAACAAAATAAAATAACATAACAAAACAAAATAATTAACAGACAAACAAAATAAAATAAAATAATTAACAGACAAACAAAATAAAATAGAAGATAATTGTATATTGATTTTTCTGGATAAACCAATGGTATGAAAACATAATAATTAAAAAAAAAAAAATAACAAAACGAAACAAGATAATTAACAGACAAACAAAATAATAATTACGAAACTATTCACACCATCCTATGATATGATAAAATTGGCCTTCATAACTCACTCATGCAGGAGACTATTCCCAGTGTACCGATTTTTTATTCACGAGTTTTTATTTATATAATAGGGGATATATTTTGTTTCACCTTTGCTTGCTTGTTTCTATACTTTGATTTTACACAGTCTATTAATCAATGAGTTTTTATTTATATAATAGAGGATATATTTTGTTTCACCTTTGCTTGCTTGTTTCTATACTTTGATTTTACACAAAGTCTATTAATCAATCAGTGAGTCAATCCTAGTGTTATACAGAACACCCAATGGCATTTTTATAAAAAAGCTTTACTTGGTTTCTCAATCTCAATTTTCTCGGCCTAACGCATGCTATTGGTATTGGGATTCGACTCTGAAACTCCATTACATAGTGGTTTGAAATTTCTTGAATACTTGAAAAGGTGGAGTCCACTCACTAGATTGTACTCAAATCAGATCAGGGTCTAATAACAGAAATAGAAATTACAGACTTGAATTTAACAGAGCAGGGTTGAATTTACTTAGCAGTACATCACTCGATATGCCTTTCACATCCAGTTCAGGATAAAGTGGAACTTCATTATTTAATATTGATTTTTATTGGAAATTTATTATTTAATATTGATTTTTATTTTATTTTTTTAATTTTATTTAGTTTTAAAGATTAGTTCAAGTGATTTTGAGTGAGATATGAAGCTATTCCAATAGAAAAGGTCAGGCTACTGGTTCAAATCTCTTATTTCCCTTTCGGTTAAGCCTACCACACACATCAAAGTTGGTGGAAAAAAAAATATTGATTTTTATTATTATATTTTGATTCCGGCCATGGCAGAGAAATAGAAGAAAAACGAGAGCATTGGACAAGAGTATTATGGATGCTATGTGGTAATTAAGTACGTGAGAGATACTCTCTCCAGTGATAAAGTCGAATAGGATAACTATAGTTAGTCTTCAACAACGAGTAATACTGTCATGAATACGCCTCAGAGAAGTGGGTTGGAACATGGACACTTATTTCTTGGACCGGCATGTACAACAGACATCAGAGGGTGACATGACTTCAAGAAGCCACAACAATTGATGAGTGTTGTTCTGTTTGTGAGGTTGGCTGCAAAACCATGAAAATGTTTTAGAGAGATCATAAATTGGGGAAGAAACACTACTAGGATGTTAGGAATTCAACTTAAAGCCCGATTACAGTAGCATGAGAAGATGTGGGAGATCTACAATAGTACTGAACTGAATCAGAAATAGTAAAATAGTATTGAGACATGTCGTCTATTTGAAAAAACTCAGAAATTCTGACATGCGGCCTATTTGAAAAAACTCAGAAATTCTGAAGCCCTTTTAGAGGTGAATGGTGACAGTAAGAAAGGTTTTGGTGTGGATGGTGAGGAATCAACGACTTCTACATTGGTTGGGCAAGCAAGGGCTGTCTATTATTTTTTATCTCGTAATCCAAGATTAGCAACAACTGAATTTGAGAAATTACAAGGGAAACAATCAGATTTGAAAAAAAGAAAATGTAGGGATTACAATGTTTGCAAAAGCACAATATGATTCCAAGGATATGTTATATAAAAACAGATTGAGAACTAAGAATCAACAATAAAAATAGATTGATCCAAGATTAGCAACAACTGAATTTGAGAAATTACAAGGGAAACAATCAGATTTGAAAAAAAGAAAATGTAGGGATTACAATGTTTGCAAAAGCACAATATGATTCCAAGGATATGCTATATAAAAACAGATTGAAAACTAAGAATCAACAATAAAAATAGATTGATAACTACAAACCAATGACGCATAAATTAATCACAAAACTTAATGAAAAGAAGAAAAAGACAGAAAGTGACATGGTGTAAAGGAATAAAAAAAATTGTAAAAAAAATCTATTTATTATTACTAGTAACAATGAAAAATTGGAATCTCCATAAAGTTACTTTTTAGATGGGTTTTAGGTTAGAGTTTAGTTTGGAAGCAATGTGTATCAGAATTGACTAGAGGACAACAGTCTTTCTAGTTTTATCTTTATCTTGGCATTTTTACTTTTAAATGACATTTGTGTGGCTTTTGATCCGAGTCATACACAAAATATTTGAAAGATCATAAAATCGTAGTTCTCACATTCATGAACTATATTTGAAAACATGTCTAACAATGCCAATGTAATTTATTCCAGACAAATTTGTGTATGAAGTATTTGTCGTGACAAAATGATCATAAAAACTCATTTTCTCGTATTTATAGATTATACTTGAAAGCATGTTTAACAATGTCAATGTAATTTATTCGAGATAAATTTGTGGATGGAGTGTCTGTAGTAACAAGAACGGTGCCAAAAAAACAAATTAAGAAGAATTCAGAAGCCACTTTGATTGGAGGCCATTGATGCATAGAGTAAATATTGCACAAAAGTTTGTGGACACTATCAAGATATCAAAAGAAGCTATTCATATGATATAATATATGTGAGCCTGCTCACATATAATATATCACATATAATATATGTGAGCAGGCTCACATATATTATAATATCACATATAATATATGTGAGCATATT